>OZ018311.1:16273489-16300296 GCA_963969455.1 Arge pagana | reverse complement strand
CTCTCCCTCTCTCCCTCTCCCTCTCTCCCCTCTCCCTCTCCCTCTCTCTCTCTCTCCCTCTCTCTCTCTCTCTCTCTCTCTCTCTCTCTCTCTCTCTCTCTCTCTCTCTCTCTCTCTCTCTCTCTCTCTCTCTCTCTCTCTCTCTCTCTCTCTCTCTCTCTCTCTCTCTCTCTCTCTCTCTCTCTCTCTCTCTCTCTCTCTCTCTCTCTCTCTCTCTCTCTCTCTCTCTCTCTCTCTCTCTCTCTCTCTCTCTCTCTCTCTCTCTCTCTCTCTCTCTCTTTCTCTCTCTGTTTTGTTCATTCAACGTGGATATATTTTCAAACTGTACGCGAATATTCAACGATACAGCTCGTTTCGCTTAATTTTGTAAGGATTAAAATCGGTTGTCCCGACATCTACGTCGTTTGTGTTTGTAGGTCAGAACGATGTTACGTACATTAGGGTGATTCTTAACAGGGATGTTTTCGAATTTTTCTGACTCAGGAGTTAAATGCTTCGAACTTGATAAAAAAACAAAAAATCACTAAACATCCGAGCTCCCAATATCAACGCGATCACCACGCGTGTTTTCTTAAATTTTGCTCGCGTAAATTTGGTTTGTCGCGTGAGAAAAGGGAAGAAAGCTGGTATTCCGAGTATGAGAAATCAGGTAAGTGTGAATGTATTTATGGAGCTCAAGCGTGCTGATCAGTATGTATCAATTAAAGTTATGCAGCTTTGAAATTGATGGAACTAAAATGATTTTTTCGGATGTGTGTCTGCAGGGTAAGATGGCATAGGGGTATGCCATCTCATAGGGGTATGCCATCTCATCCAAATGATACTGAAAATTATGAGTAAATTGAGTCGTCACTACTAATTAGTTGTTCATGTGAAATAGTTCAATTACAGCGTTAATAATCGGCGGACGGTTTCTTTTTACCACGTTTTTATTAGTTCGGTTACCGAACTATTCTAGAGTTGATATTACATTAACAGTTCCAGTTTTCAATTCCATTAACGTTAACATTAACAGTACCGGTTTTCTTATAATTCAGGAAGTGTTGGAGCCCTGAGAGCACAAACATTGGAAAACACCCCTGTTAACGATCACCCTAATGTACTCGTATGATGGGGAGTTTCGAATAAATTTATATTTTTCATTCACTTTTATCCCTCCCGACTGTTGGTATGAGATGAGAAACAAATCTCACCGAAGATGAGTTTAAGTACATTTGTAGCTAAATTAGATGTATACATGTATACATCTATTATCATATTGATTTGTCGCGTTCAAATATACGACCTACATGTCATTCTGTTAGCCAGTTTGTATCCATCTGTCACGGGACACGGCATGACGACGAATCCGGTAGTTATTATAATATTTGATACGAGCCTGAACATTTGTATAATTCATCGTCAGCTCAGATGAGTCAAGTAAAATTCGTTCCTTTCATGTAATAAAAAATAAAAGTTTAGTCAACGATGTGTATATTTTGAAATATAACGTTTGCCTGGGACATATAAAGGGAGCAATTCGTTCGTCCAATACAGAGCTTTTTTCGAAACAAGTGATAGCAATATCGATATTGATCAATCATTCAGGGATTTTTAATTCCCGAAGCAACACCAGCAGATCATCGAAGTATCCGTGGATGCCACAAAGCTATAGATATTATTGGTTTAACCAGAATTCTCTGCTCGTTTTTCGCCTCTGAACACCAACTGATGGCCGAAAATCGATATTTTGAAAATTACCCTTTGTCTACGGCCAATAAAGCGAAACTGTGTTTATGGGGTTAAATCTAGGTGGAATTTTTGGAAAAAAAAAACGATTTTTCGTTTTTCGATCGGCGAATATTTTTTTGAAAAGCCATCATTTCATTGAATCCCTCGATCACCCTCGATTAAAGAGTAGATGATACGGTACAAAAACTAAATTCATTTGGTTTTTTTCATTTCAAATGATTTGTTCCCGAGCAGGAGTGGTCACCGCAAAGGACCTTTCTTGCACAATGGTCCGTGCAATTTACTATATCTCCGTCGCTTATAAATATTTCCCAATAAAAAAATTATAAAAGATACTTAAAATGATACCTTTTACCATGAAAAAAAAGTTGGAAACCTGTACTTATTTCCAAAAAAAAAAAAAAAGAATTCGCGAAAAAACCTCGATCTTTCGGCTACGAACTAGGTGTAACCCTTTCGATAATGAAGTATATTTGTTCTGTGGATGAAATAAGATTATTTACGTCTCGCAATCATATTTCATGGGAAAGAAGTGTTCTTCTCTCTTGAGAATGCCTGAACCAAGTGTTCTTCCGATGCGGTAGGCACACTTTCCTAACAAGTTTTTCATTTTGATACACGATTCTTGATAAAAGAAGATTCTTCAGAAATTGCACAGTTTTGCGAAATAATTCTTTCATAAAGATGTTCTACTGAAGTCTTATGTTCGCAATAATGGTCCTAAACGTGATGAAAATTTATGTACGAAATTAGTACATAGAGAGGTCACATTTAGCAAGTACCGGCGAATACAGTATGCCCGACAAGAAAAGTCTGTAATTACTGGAATAAAAACTTACGTTTTTATTTGTTGTTTGTTTTAAATTATTCTATTGAAGATAAAAATGAAATAACACGCGTCCGGGTCAATATGAATAAATACAACGTAAATTTGAAGAAAAAAAAAGAAATGTCCGCGGCCAAGGCCGAAATATCGTGATAGAAATACGAAAAAATGGCTTGTAATTGAGGTGGAATCTTGGAGTTTGGCTGGGATTTTTGTCCATAAAATATCTCTTTCTCTCGCGAGTCTACAGCAGCGAGCAAAAGGTAACGATTTTTTTCCAAACGCCCTAATCCGCAAGCTCGTTGCCGATGGGAGATACTTTGGACTCCCGGGTTATTTCGGCGAGACTTATAAATATACCGGCGTTAGATTTGACAATGATCCATTGGCGGCTCGCGCCCTCGCATCTCCCTTCGCGTAGGTTTTGACAAGTATTGAAATTCTGCGATTTGTCCGCGTCAAGTTCACAAGTTTGCGAAGAACGGGCGGGGCTGAACGCCGTAAGTCGTAAGGGCGCAACTTGTACGTAGTACAAAGTGTTTAGTTGCACGCTCCTGGCAGATCGATGGATTTTAAAACTCAATTGACATTTCTTCCTTTGAACATTTGTTCCCTCGGAAATTTTTTACCTACTTCTCGATTGAATTCTCGGTGGATTCCAGAACCGCGGCGAAGTCGTGAGAGTCGTGAGAAAATATCCAGCTTCAAAGCGCAATTTTATTTGAATTTGGTATCGCGAGAGGCGGCGAGTGGACTTTTTACGCCTGGATTGTTACGTTCCAAAAACGGATTTTAATATATCTACCGGCAGCGAAGTATCGTGGTAGCAGAATTCACGACCTGAGCGAGATCTGAAGAGAGCGACGTGCGATCTATTAAATGAAAACTTGTACCAACTAATAAAAACAATTGCTACTCCAAATATTTTGTCAAATTCAATCGAAGATCGTGCTTTGTAAGGAGCGACAAGGGTTATTTTATACGAGTACGACAAAGTATATTGATTCTAAGGAGATTCTGGTTTCGCATCGGTGTAAATTATGATGATATGAAAATAAACCGGACGGATGAAAATGAATGGGAATACTCGGAAATTCGGGTTATATTTGAAAAATAAAAATTATAGGCATTCGTAAGTTTCGCATCGTCGCTCCGAACCCTCGTTCGCGGTGATCCGTACCGGGTGAACGTAGGAAATTATTCAGAGCTGAAAGTTTGGTCAATTTTGTCAATTTCTTTTTGCGATACAACGATGAAAATTTTATCGTTTACACGATTCTAGTTTGAACGATGACAAATATTAAATACTTCACATTCGTCTCTTATATCAATTTATCGCCAATATTGTTTCAATGGACGACAGTTCGAATCTTTGCAGACCGACAACTTTTATACCAACAACTTTATACATGTGATTCCTAACATTTTTCGTACCGCAGGAAATATTCTATCGAGCGGTCATTTATAATTCATTCATTGTTACGAACGATGTCGACATTTTATAATCGCAAGGATCGAACGGTGGATGTTACAAAAAAGAATAATTAAGGATAGCGATAACAGCAATACTCGCAAGCTTTCGAGAATTCGTTGCCCGTTAATTCTTCCATTCGTTTGGAATAAATTCAGCGGTACCTACAAAATATAGAGATACATCCAAAAATGAATTACTTGAACGATGACTATTTTAGGTCATTTTCATGTGGCAGTAGTTTAGGTTAATTTATAAAATAAACGATATCACGTTATTATATTATGTTTTGACTTTATTTCATCAAGATTTAAACAAATATAGTGAATTTAGCTCTCAAAAGTTTGCTGAAACAATGTTTTTTCCATAAAATTCTCACAAATTTGATATATCAACTATATTTCAGAGAGATACAAGATAATCGAGGCACGACGAAACACCTGAACATTTTCTTACAATTTTTTCTCGATTTATTTACAATTTACAATTTATACGCGGTTTCGGAACAAAATAAAGCATCTTGCAAAAAGGATGAAATGTAACACTTGCAATGTTTTGATCGATACAAGTATTTTTTTTAATTCAATTTAACCCCCCGTCTGTACTATGAGTCTTCTAGGGCACACCTCGAATTTTCAAATCGAATGTGCTCGGAATAAAAAGAGGATGGACCTTGGCTCCCTCGCTGTGAATTGCAAGATAAATAATTGAATCATAGAAAGGATCTTTTAGAAATGTTTCAGAATTTTTCCAGATTGCTTGGACTTTTTTTCTTGGATAAAATACTAGTAAGACTTTTAGGATCCAGAGTACAGACGGTACCAAAATTTCATCTTACATACGCAGGGTTAAAACCAACAATAGGATTAATTATCTTTATAACTCTCGATTCTTTTATGTTTTCAAAAGTGGAGAGTGTAAAGTTATTGAAACAGAAATCATCATCTTTTTCGAAAGGTTTCGTCGTGCCCCGGATTTTTTTTTTTTAACTATCACAAAATACTGGTGAGTTTGTTCGAGATAGACCAAAACGACTCATACGTGTTTGTCAAAAGCCACGTTAAATAATTTAGAGGCTTAGGGGGGGCCATCGTGCCCCGGTCTCCCCTATTTATTGTAGATCAACCATATCGGTTCGACCCCGTCATGCTTTACGGCGATCGTCGTAACATTTTATTGTTTCATCTAAAATCAATGAACCAAAAGAAAAAATTATTAGTTCAATAGCTAATCTAGCCCTTCGAGTACACACGTATTTTTCCGAACCTGTCCTACACACTGGGTCAATTTGAGCCTGTCTACTTTTTAACCGTCTATAACTTTGGAACTGCTGAACGTTTTCACTTAAAAAAATTCAACGTTATTCAAACTATAGCTATACACAGCAGTTTTGGTACCAAGGCCGTAAAGTGAGTTTTCTCGAACGAGTGAGAAGAGCCGTGTCCGAAGCCCGGCGAAATCGCGCCGAGCATTCAGATGAATTCTGTAATAATACTTGCGTCACAGCGGGCGCGGGTGGTCCAGGGCCCTGGTGGGGGTGCGGGGGGTGAAGCCCCGCCGGAGGGTGGGGTGGAGCTCCCACCATGATATAAAACTTCGTTATTCGTTGAATTAATACAAAACTGAGAAATTGTCGATAATCAATCGGTAATGTTGAGTAATAAATACATTTTGTAAATGTTTTGAATAAAATTTTAACAAAAGTTTTGGAATTTTTTTTGGAAAAATGTTTGAAAAAGGTTGGTGAACATTTTTTCGAGAAAAATTGGAAATATGTTTTTCTACATCTGTTGAAAATATTTTGCAAATATATTAGAAAATTTTGGAAAATAATATTCAACTAATAATACTGTGAAATTACCTTTAACAAATTTTTTCAAAATTTTTCCAAGACTTTTTTCAATTTGTTCTCAACAACTGTTATGTTTCTTCTCAGACATTTCTCCCCCAATAGAAATCCGTCTACTTTACGGACAGTGTGCTAGAAATCGTGCTATACGGCCTGATTTCGGTCCGTAAAGTACTACTTTACGGACACTCTATCGGAAGAGTCCTTGTTGAGTATCAGAAGTGGCTTGAAAGTCTGTCAGACGCTGAAGAGATTCACTAAAGAACTGAAGTTTTAGAAAAAAAATCGTATGTTATTTAATTTCTCGTGGCGCCTTTTTTTCTTCAAACGCCTGAACGCTACTTTGGGTCCAAGTCAATGACAGGATCAAAATGAGCCGTTGCCTACTCGAAGGTTAGTACCTGATCGAAGCATTTTTTTAGATTCAAATTGAATGTTTTTTGTACGCAATTAATTATGGCGATTTTCCGTAAAAATCCGCGAATAAACGATCAGAGGTCGCCATTTTGTTTATTTTCAAATAAAAAACCACTTCGATCAGGCACTAGATTAATTAGATTATAAAACTAACGACTTCTTTTTGTTTCACTGATTTTGTTCAGAACAATAAAATGTTATGATGATCACCGTAAAGCACGACTTGTGGGACGGGGCCTAACATATATGGCAATAACTTCATCATCAATGAATATTTTTGTTGTTGTTGACATTTTGATGAGATGAAGTTAAGAAATAATGTAATAACTTTGTGTCATTTATTTTATAAAATAATTCGAAATATTGATGAAAAAAATGATTTGAAATAGTCCTTTCTTCAAACGTCTGACTATTCGTCTCGCAGATTCACGTGTCAAGTATACGTACGAGAAGGTCTGGTAAGAAGCAAGAAGAGTTCTAGAAAATTGCGATTCCGCTACACTTCCAGGTCGACGACTGGCGTTAAGATCATCCAAATATAAGTAAAATTTGAACGAGTAAGAGGAAAGAAATTGCGAAAGAAATGGGGAAAGCAAAAGTCGGAGACTCGCGGCGCCGGCGTGAGCTTTTCGTGCAGATTAAGTCGGATTTTTCCTTCCCGAACTGAAGTAGACGGCCAACATGACTTTTCTGAACAAACCTCTCGAATTCTCGTACGGAATCCTCTCGGCCTGTCGTCATATATGTCTGCTCGTCGTCTTTATACCGCAACGTCGAAATTTTATCCGCCTCGTGGATTCCAAAAAGCAAAACCTCATTTTGCTTATCCTCGGCGAAAGGTAAATAAAAATAATAAAAATATGAGCTCCTGGTTAGCATATGCAAAAAGTTATATGTGTTTGGGGCGTGGCACGCAGCGAAAACTTTATAGATATCAGGGTAGTCTAACATTTTTTTCATTTTTTTCCCCCTTACCCTCTCAAATGTTTCTATTTAATGAAAAAAAGAATCCTCTCCAAAGTTAGGCGCTGTAGCTCAACTCGAAGGGGTCGATTTTTAAATTTCAGTTTCCCATTTAATTAACCGGGAAAAATATTTTTTTTATATTAAAATTGAAGTCATTTGTAATTAGCTGAATTTTTCACAAATAACCACCATATATTCTTAAATCTGACTCTTTGAGCTGTCCAAAGCTGTACAATTACAGTTACAGACATCTGAAAATTACTGAATTTCCGACTGTACCTGGCCGTTTAATTACGATAATTATACGTTATCGAAGAGTTTTGGAAAGCTCGAAGACTCAGCTTGCACAATATGCGACGATTATTGGTAAAAAATCAAGTCAATTATAAGTAATTTCCATTTTAATAAAAAATACGTTTTTCCATGTTCTCTCAACAGGAGACTGAATTTAAAACAGCGACCTCTTCGAGTTGAGCTACAGCACCCATCTTTGGTGAGGGTGTGTTTGCATTAAATAGAAACATTTAAGATGGGAAGAGGAAAAAAATGATCTTTTTTTGCACCATTCTAGTAGGTATACAGGGTGACTCATTTATCTCTACCACCGGAAATAACTCGGTAATTATCGACGTCACAACAAATGTTTCACACAAAATTTGTACGGCGTGAAACGGGGCCGTCACAGCGCAATCATTTTTTCTCACTTCGGTGGAAACGCTGACGCACAATGACGTTCACATTCAATCTTCTAAATGGAATGGAACATTTTTCTTTCAACCATCTTGCACCGCAAATAAAACAATATTTATTTCGGTACCGGGAAATGGACTATTTTGTAACAAAAAAAAAACGTAGGAAATTCAAATATTAATCGAAAAATAATGCTGCAATTTGAAAGATGCAACGCAAAACTTATTTTCAACATTCGAAACATAAAGAATGTAAGACCAAATAACCGGGAAGGATTTTGTGCAACATCTGACACATAAGTGCTGGCGATGTTCGTCGCAGGCTGCGAGAAACCGGCTTGCTCTGTTACTTTGTACGTAGTTGGAGTAAGTAGTCGACCCATTGGGTATTGTGTAATAAACTCGAAAGCAGAACCGAGTAACACTCGGAAAGGTGCCAACTTCGCGTCGTCGTTATTCGAAGACGGGCCGACAGATATTGAAACGCGTCGGCGTGTCTTTTTGAATCGCTTTCAAGTTTTTTTAGAAGGAGGAGACGGGCTGCGTTCATTTTTCCTTTCCGACATACGGAGGAGGGATCAATTTTCCGAATGACGATATCGTCCATGGTGGCGCGACGCAGGGTTAATATCAAATATTTGGTAGTGATACGAGATATTCAGATTTATATCATCGATGCTGACCTTGAATGACCTCCAACGATATTGACCTCCGAATGGTTTTTATGCGGCTTGAGGTGCTCTACAAGATGGTTGAAGAAAAATGTACCGTCTCATTTAGAGAAGTGAAGGTGAGCTTCATTGTGCGTCAGTGCATCTATCAACATGAACAAGATTTGTCGCATTTGATGGCCCTTTCACAAAAATTTGCCATTTTTCCTAAAAAAATTAGACGAAATTCTGTACCTACACGATGTTGGTAAGCCGATCACTTTGGCAGATGTTGACTCGGAGATGAAAGAAAATAATCGGACTTAGCGAATATGCGAACAAAGTTATGGAGAAAATCTCGATCGATAATGGGAAAATCCATGATTGGCGCATTGGCGCCCTAAAACATCCTTCGAGAGAGAAGGATCAAACAGAAATTCACATCGAGAACACGGGAACGAGACAACGTTTCGCTGGGAAATATTTCCGAAGATATTCGCTGGTTACAAATTGAAACGCGTACAACAACGGGATGATTCTCATCTTCGGATGAAACCGTTCGTTTCGTGGGTTGAAATGATGGAAATAGGTTGCCAGTTAGGGAGGTTCGTCAGCGAGTTTGGAATAATTAGAAACATGTCATAATGTTTAATAGCGCGTTCTACTATACTAGATACCTCTCGTACAATTCCAAAGCTCGAACGTGATGAACCGAGCTGCTGCCGAATCACATACCGAACTATGCGCGCGAATGGCACTCAGCATTTACGACTCGATCAAATTTTATTAATCGCGTGCACATCATAACGGAAATGTCAATTCGAGCGACGGGCGAATAACGGTGTATCTTGGAAGGTGTGATTTTGAGAAAAACGAGTAAAACTTACGTAATGAAACGAGTAAAAAATTGATGGAAAAGCCCAATGTTTATTGAAAAATTAAAATGTCGAATTATGCCGTTTTTCCAAAGATCGAGTCCATCTTATATGGTGAAAAAAGGTTATTTGACAAAATTATTACCTGCTCGTACAATATTGGTGCGATACTGTTTATAAATACTTATATGTTTTCATTTACGAGAATTTAAAAAAAAAATGTTTTGTCGCTCTAGAGTTTTTTTTCCAATCTTTTTCAGATTTTTTCGAAGTTTTTGTCTGTTTCGGGCCTGTTTTTCAGGCTTGTCATTATCGTTTTGAGGATTGCTTGATTTTTTAGAAGTTTTGTGACAAACTTTTCGTAACAAATTTTATCAGTGATTTCACATTTTTTATTGTATTTTTGGTTCAATTTAAATTCTAACGTTCTTCCGTCGATCGTCTCAATTTCAATGCTTCGATAGGTGAGATCGGGGCAAAATGTATTCCTCGAAAATTTTCAAGAATAACGTTGTCTTTTTTATCACATTTTCAGAAATGTTATGTACTAACAAAACTTCAGAGAGATAAAAGATACTCGGGGCATGACGGACAATTTGAAACAATTTTTTTTCCCCGCGAACTATTTATAATTTATAGTTCATAGGAAATTTCAGAACATTGTTACGTCCGGCCTTTGTTAAATCCAAAGATTGTTCGGCTGACGAACGAAACGCGGATTTTATTTTATGACCTCTGTTTTGGGGCAAGACGTTTCCGCCCTCTCCACCGGGGACCGAGGTCTAGCCTATCGTTGACGTTATTGCCCTAGGTACACACGATTGAGTCGAATATAGAATGCATGAAGGAATAGTTGTAATACGTACATTCAAAGAGTTTTCAAACGATGGAATCGATGAGTCTGGAATCGGGTTAGGTATGTCCAGTAATTAGGTCTTGAGGTTATGATGATTCGGTAATACTCTTATCGAGTATGCGGCACAGTTCGGCAGAGCAGGGATCACTTATGCTGGCACGAAGATTGGTAAGGATAAGTAGGGAATGATTCAATGGAGGTCGTTGGTTTCGTGATTATGATTTGAATTTGGAATAATATAATTTGTATTTCAGTCAAGTGCAGATCGTGTACAATGAAAATGAAATAGTATTCAGTCCAACGAGAAAAATATTAGACGCGTGGCTAGATTTCCCAGCTTGCGTGTTTCGGAATTGATTTTGAAATAATTCGAAGAGAGAACTTGTAATATTCTTCGCGTTCAAGATTTAGTAGGTTAGGATTCAGAGTTCATTTTAGAGTAATTCAAAAGTGGAACTTGGAATATTCTTTGCTTTCAGAATTTAGTAAATTGAGATTCAGAGTTGATTTTAGAATAATTCAAAAGTAGAATTTGGAATATTCTTTGCCTTCGAGATTTAGCAAGTTAAGATTCAGCGATTCAAGATTTAATAAAGGCCAACCATCGAGAAGACGTCTCTGAGGCGAATGACGATTCGTGATATAGCAAGTTAGGATTCGGCGGAACTAGTAACGGCCAACCTTCGAGAAGAAGTCTGCAAAGAGAGTGACGATTTAGCCCGGCTCTCAGTTCGTATTTATACTCGGAAAAGGTCGTAAATTAAACCTCTCCGCTAAGATTTTTCTAGAAGAAGCAGTGACGCTCACCCTACGATTTGGTACAAGGGAGGAAAATCGTAAGGTGAGCGTAGGCCTAGGTTACGGAAAAATATTGTCCATAATGCCCGATGCATAGAAAACGCAGCGGGATAAGCGTTTTTCTACGCTTTTGACGTAAACACTCGGTGGTGCTTGACAAACGGAATCCTAAGTTTCGAATTTTCATCGGGCAAGTCGCAAGAGTAATGATAACTATTTGCTAAAATTACACGGACGTAACAACATAATAAAGTAACTCGTAAAGAATATAAAATGGAATACTTTCAATGTTTTGAAAAGTTTAAGTATTTTTTTTCATCAAACGTAACAACAACAATAAAATCAATTTTGCACGTACCTCTCAATTTTTTTATTTCTATCAAATTAGAGAGTGCACAGTTATTTGTAAAAGTATCATTTTTCAGGGGGGATCATTGTGGTCGGAATTTTTTTTTTTGTTTCGTTGAATTATCACAAATTAGCGATGAATTTGTTCGACATAGAGCAGAACAATTTTTACGCGGTGATCGAAAGCCGCAAAAAATAATTTAGAGGCTTAGAGGGACCGTCGTGCCCCGGTCTTCCCCATAAATTGAACTCAAAGGTGTTATAAATCGAGCTATACCTTTATTCCGCCCATCCTCTCAACTGCTATGTAATTATTCTACAATTTTTGTTCACCCGCTAATATTTTATTTCAGTTGGATACGTCGAACGTCGTTATCAGAGATTCAGAGCTAAGATCTTGCTGGAATTCGCTGACAGATAAATATAGCTCATGGAATAATTGTTTTCCATGAAAGGTTTCTTAGCTCCTGAAAAAGCCTCGATAAAGACATTTAACACCGAATCCCGGTTTAGTTATAGTTGTACCTGAGAAAAAACTTGAGAATCGTCAATATTTGGCCTGGTTATTGAAAATTTCTCGTTAAAATAAAATAAAATGAAATTCGAATGAAATACTCAGTTATTTGAATAAAAATTCGCGTGTTTTAACGATTTGGAAATACATAGTTCGCCAATCACGAGTTAGTTTCCAACGCGTCGGAAACTCCTGTTGGCAGCTTGACGTTCTTTGTCGCGTGCTCGCAACATACGCTCGGCGTTGGATGAGTGATTTTCGGATTTTCGGGACGCACCCTGTTCTCCTAGAACGAACGAGTTCCATTGAAAAAGAAACATGGAAGGGAGAACGAAAGGCGTCGCGAGTCTCGGAAAGCCGCTGGGGTTTGTAACCTGAACTCTTTACGGGCCGACAATATCGTTCGAAGCTGACACCAAGCATATTGAACTTTACTTCGAGATGGGGCAAAGCGAATGGAAGGAGTTCCGTACGGATTTGCGTCATGTTCGCGACAATCGAGGAGACACGAAGGGACGCTCCGTTTTTCAAAACCACCCTTTCGAAACGACTTCGGCTATGGATCGAGAGACGGATATAAAGCCGGTACTTTGGTGACGTGAAAGGGTAAACTTCGATCTTGGTTAATACCGCGTGGAGAACCCGATCGAATACATCGACGACTCCCGCGACATCGAAAAATTCCCCGGCATTGCATAGAAATCACAGAATTAAGAAGATTCGTGAGAATTCGCTGTCCGATATACACCGCCATTCCCAGGAGATCTAGCGACCAATGTTGACATTTTCTGGACGCAAGATTGAAAAATATGCTAGCATAGCCAGAACATGCATTATACACGCCACAGGGGACATTCCAATGTGAACGCCCAAAAAAAGCATACGTGCAACAATTTTTTCTTAAAATCTATTGGATACATTAGGACCAACTTTCTTCCCTCAAACGTATGACCGGATAGAGCGGGAAATTTTTTTATTTTTTGTACTAAAATTTATTCAGTTTTTCAGTTATGAAATAATGTTGCGCGAGTGATTACGCGGGTGATTTCGGCCCTCTTCTTGGTAATGTCAAATAGAAAATCGAGGAATGTTCTTGATCCACGTCCTTGACGTTATCTCCCGGATTTCGTATTTTTTATATCCATTGAAAATTTACAAGATGGTGGCGTTTCTTGAAAAGTAAAAATAATTACTTTGTTGCTCCATAAGCCGGTAAAAAAATTAAACGGTAGAATCAGAATTTAAACGAGTTGGAGGTTCGGAACCTAGCTGCAATAGTGTTGAATAACGTGTTAACATCTGAAGTCAATAAGTTAGGTTGGTTTTAAGAAATTACCTGAACCAGGTGTACAAGTGCCGTTTTTTTGCCACGAATATCTGCTCAGTTAGATCCTGTACTTCGAAGCGTTATAACTAGTCAAAAGGGTAGGAATCACCTAAATCGACTGTGGGATATTAATTCGATGAATAAAAATTATCGGAAAATGCAACGACAACAAACATTTTTTTTCAACTCGTCACATTGGAATCGTTTTTCAAGAGAAATGGAGACATTTTTTATTCGATTATCGGGAATCGGTTGGTTATTGTTTCCTTATCAAAATATTACAGTTCGTTACAACTAGATCTTCAGGTGTCGCCTTATGTTGACGACGACGATTCTAACGAATGATAACACCGATTTTCCACTATATATATCCAAAAGCACCACACACATTTTTTATTAATAAACAACTTTTGTGTTCATATTTTGAATGATAAGAAAAAATTATTCTGCTGAATAGTAATTAATATATTAGTCAATTCGAGGCATATGGAATTTATCCGATGTTGAAAACAAGAACTAGATAACAATAAACTATTGAAAGTATTATATTTCATTTACTTGGTAATAAAAAGAATAAAATTAAGGGTGGAAATAAATTATGCGTTTGTAATATTTGCTATTGAAATATTTTCATAGTATCTTTACCCGTTGGTTACGCATTTAATAATAACTCGCGGAAATATTTATTAGGTAAAACAAAATATGAAATTAGTAGGTGTTAACATGCATGATAGAGTTTGGTGCTTCTATTTGAGGAAACATGTTTTGTTGCTTTTATCCGTGAATAGTACGTTTTTGGGCGTACTTTGGGTACAGGGTATTTTGGTGCTGTTATTCATTTGAGTCGTCGATATGTGTGTATAATTTGAACTGAACACGAGATATGCTCATTTTTTCTGTAATCTGTTATAATTGTTTGAGCATTTATAGAAACGATTTGCGGGAATTTAGTCTGTTCGCTCGAGTACCTATCACTCGCGAAGGGAGCGATAATCTACGGCATAAATGTAACACACAACCCTCCCCAGATAACGTAGAAGGCAGGTCATCTCGGGCCGGGTGGATTGAATGTGATAAACATGAAGAAAGCGTAGCTACCTATCTACCGGTAAGATAAGCAAAATGTCTCCGTCTCCAGATCCGGATTGGCCTGGTTTTACACGATTATTGACGTTTCAAAACCGTGCCTCGACTACAAATGACTTCCTCTTCCCCATCGCCGCTTCTACAGGAAACTCTTTTGCCACAGTTGATCGTCCCTCTTACGTTCCAGTTGGTAGATACGGGAAAATCTATCACGTCTCGACTCATTTTACGGGCAAATAATTCAAAATCAGGCATCATATTCGCATAAACATTGTAATTTCATAAAACGACATTAGAGGCTCAGAAAAGTTTACACGATAAGAGAACTTACTTCGTCAAGAAGTTACTCACGCCACGCAATAATCAAAAATACATTTAAAATTCACAAGAAATATGTAATATATTTTATTATACAAGTGTTTATTTTGTAACTCTACTTGGAAATATTGATAGTTTTGCATGAATTGAACATTTACCTCGAATAATGAATTGAACCAGTAGATTCGGCGAAAAATCACGAGAGAGCTGTTTTTGTAGAGCGTTAAAATTTTCTATAAAAAGGTATATTTTTCATTATTGTTGATATATTCGTCAACGAATTATACAATTTCAAAGAACAAAACAAGTCTTTCGCGTGTTATTTCCGTAAGAAATTTTCCTGGAAAGCGGACTGCTCGGAGTTAATGTTAGAAGCTCAAATTGTTAGGTAAAATTTCTTAAAAATAGTGTGACAGCGCTTAAGCTTCTTGGGATATACAAATTCGGAAACATCCCCGTTAAGGACCACTCTAATATACATACATACATAAGCCGAAATTTCAGGCTTCCGAATGTCAGATGTATCTGATCGTTTTGTGAATTATCGAGACACAAGGCACTATCTCACCTGCGGATCCATCTTAAGCAACGAATAAAACTAACTTCCATGGATTCGTTCGTCAATAGCAAACGAAAGCTGGTACAAGGTGATATATAAATATTCTCGCCGTGATCGAAATAGGATCTGGTAGATCTCGAAACTAACGAAAAGAGGGGGCGACGAAGGGAAGTAGATCGTGCGAACTTGAATTCGCGATTTTAACCAAACTTTGTTGTATCGTCTGAGCCGGTAATTATTTGTTATAGCTTTCAGCCATTGGATCAGTTTACCTTTGTTCTACCTCGAGCAAATTTAGCGCCATTTTAGCGAATCTCTCGGAAAAAAAATCTGAGACACAATGGCCCCCCTCTAAAAATTGACAAATTAAATAAAATAATTTTTTAATGTCAATTATATTTTCCCACATCTTACCCGCGCTGTTTACTTTAATTTTACTCCAAAAAAGCTTATATGACTTTTTTTTACCTAATTTTCTAACGGGGGCCGTCGTGCTCCACCGTCCCCCTATGCGCTACCTGATTATAGAAATTCAGAGGTTACGACGACACCCGTTACGGCACTACGATTCGTCATCTGGATCTCAACAGACGTTAACACCCGCCACATCACATCGAGCGACCCTTTTGGCCCATGACCATTCCGCTACGTCGTGGCATGACCAGTCTACAACGGCCGTTCGGTTCCAGTCGGACGATCACCGCTCGCCCCTAGACGTAGTATAGCTATGTGCCGTGGTAGACCATCGGGGATTCCCACTAATGCGGTCCCATTCGACCGAAAGGGGAAACTCGAGTTATACCACGGATAGCTCCGCGTCCTTGTTCGAGCGGTCCTCCGCATGGAATACTATATTTCCACAATTTAGGAATAATCTTCTACGGAAGTATTATCTTTTCTCTTCTTTTCCTCCCGTTTGCTCTTTCTCTCCGCCGACCTTCCTCGATGCGATTTTCATTTCTTTTCATTATTTTTCCTCACTTTACGACACCGCTCCGCCCGGCGGTGAAACGAGTGCCGTAGAGAAGGCGAGGAAAAAATCGAGCCACGCGCATCGTAATTTAAGAAGCGGCACATTTTTCGCCGTCGTCTCTTCGTTCCTTCCGGTTATTCTTAAACCTTGCCTACCTCGCGTCTCATCTCCGGTGATAGTTGCGCTGAACGAGGCTGTTGCGACCGATAGAGGGCAACACGTACGTTCCTCGCGTGTGAAACCTGGTTCTCTTGTTTCCCAGGACATCATACCCGCTGCTTGGATCAAGGCTCGGCCAATGGTCATACCGAGGCTTGAGCCAAGGCTCGGTGAGTGTAAGAACGATTGGTCGCATACTCGAACCCAACCCGAGTCAATGGTCCTTTCCTCCCTCGTCAACATTCTTGCTTGCTCTTTTGTACCCCGTTACCGGCGCGTGAACGAACGTTCGTCTTCACATCCACGCGGCATACAATTCTGCAGACTTTTCACGGATCCAGGTCTCAGGGGACCCGAGAGAGATACGATAGAGTTAGAGCAGAATTCCAACGAAACGCGGATGTAGGAGGTTGGTACATGGTTCGTCTTCGATCCTCTCGTTTCCTTCTTCAAATTATACGACCACGATCCGCTTCTCGGTTTCGCTTTATTTTTAGTCTCGCTCCTAGTTGCTCTACTCCTCTGCCATCGTTGTTTCAAACGGCTCGACGCGTTCTTTTCGTATACCACGAATTGCGGGACTTTCTACCCTCCCGATGCAGTATGTTCTCTATTCGCTCGCTTCATCCCGCCCTTTTCGCTTCCGGCGCTCGTCCCATCATCCTACTACCACTGGTCTCGGTGGTCGCGCGACCTGCGTCGGCTGTTGCCCTATCTTCCAGTTTGCCTGACGAACCAGAAACGAAAAGGCGCCGCAGAAGACGAGGAGAAGACCGTTGATCCAGACCCGCAGATTATGTGCTGCGAATTCAATACACGAAACCGATCCCCTTCAAAGCGAAGAGGAGAGAGAACGCTCGACCCAATTTATCGTCGTTTGTGCTGAGCATATATATGTACAGAGCCCGTATAGAAGTTCGGCAGCACCTATCGCTTCCGAAACGTTGTTATATACCTGACAAGATTTGCCCGAACTGCCCTGTAGGTTGATTGAATATTGTCCGCGATTTAACTACTCGAGACTACTTCAACGTCAAATCCGGCAGTAACAATAGATTTCCGCGACAACGTTGTAGTAGTGAGAGTAATCGATATACGAAGCAATGTGGCGCGTAGTACGTTACCATAGCAAGCCATTACGCGAGATACAATCCATAAAAAATATTTAACGTCGACGTACTTCGTCGCACGCATGTCAAAAAGTATGTTTATTAGAAAAGATTCCATAGCACGTTACGAAAAGTAATGGATAGTGGAGATAGTTACGTTCAACATTACAAACATGTGAGACGTAGCGAAGATTTCGTCACACGAACTGAGAATTACCTCTTTGATGTTAGGTGGGTTGAGAAAGTCATACACTTGTACGGGAGGCATTCTTTCTCGATCCAGTCACTCGATCATTTATTTCCATTTCGCTGAAAATTCTGAAAAAATTCTATACTCTTTTACGCGTTGGATGGACTCTCTGTGCTTTTTTGTTCTTGATTATTTGAAGCTGCGTGGTCGATGTTACAGGTCTTCTAACACTTTTTATTTCGACACTTTTTTTTCGTTGCAACATTTCAGGTTCAATTACGTGACAAATACAAGTTTTTCAGTTAAACGTTTTTTCAACTTGTCATCGATATCAACTCTTTTTTCATAGATTCTCGACACTTTTTGACTTCAGAACAATTTTTTGTTTGTTTAGAAAACAGTACGGTAGAACCCCGATTACCCGAACCAATTCGGACCGATCCTCGTTCGGATAATCAAAAATTCGGATGAACGAACATCAATATTTTGTGCGGGGAAAGGAAGGAACTGAGACGCTCAAAATATTAGAATGTATACATATGTATTGAAAATTAACAGTTTGATTGTGTTATTGTTAATATATATTATATGTTCTGATAACGGAGTCCTCGATTTTTTTCCTCGAAAGTCGGGAAAAAATTTTCCTCCGTATCACGATAGAAGCTCTTTTGCGCGCTGCCAAATCACGCAATCGTTTGAGGAGAAGCAGTCGCGTTGGACAATTTTCCGGCTGCGTAAAGACCGTAAGCGAAGCGGCGGTAACACCATGCAAGTCTGAGTTCACTGAATCGCGCAACAATGTATGCAACAACAAAGTTTCGATCGATCGAAAAAATTGTTTCCAAGTTAACAAGTGTCGAGGATTTCTAAACAATTTGACATCGATGAAAAGTCTTGAAATTGTTTGATAGCTTCTCCGAGAAAAAAGTGTCGGAATCCGTGAACATGGTATTTGTAACCTTGTTTTACCATTTAGACCCTTTAAATCAGATTTTCATTTGAATGTGATGTTCTGTTGAGTTGCACAAAAAACCTATAACTTTTTTATGCAAAATTTTATTGTCCGAGGCAAATTTATCAGAACACATCAGATTTTGGAAAATTTCTTCGTAGACGCGTAATTTTGGCGTCAAAGCTCCAAAAAATCCACAAAAAAATCACAGAGAGTCCATCTAACACGTAAAAAAGTATAATTTTTTTTCAGAATTTTCGGAGTTATAGGAAGAAATAGTTGGCCGGTTGAGGAAGAATGCCTCATGGCTTTCGATGCATAGTGGGACATATTTGAATCCACCTCGAAGATTTCAAGCTACTCGTAATCATACAGTTTAATATTTTATTCAAAGGTTGTCATTGCGTCGGCAACACTATGCACCAACGGTAAATGCATAATTAAGTAAAAAAAACGTTGGTACGTTTGCGTGCTGCAGTGATTTAAGGTTGACGCATTGTGCGATGCAGTGAATTGTTGGCGTTCGTATACCGGTAATACGTTATGTATTTTTTATTTTCTTCAAATGTATTACGAGTGAATACATTGATTTGTAATAAAAAAACATTTCATTTAGTGTTCTATACCAATTTTGAAATTACGGAAAATGGTAGGATTATACGTATCCTAGCCTGCAAGTTATTAAAAATAATAAAGTAAATTACAAATTGTGTAATAATTTTTTTTCCATTTTCAAGATTATAAATTCATTATTTATTGCTTATATAAATTTCTTTGGCTTCAGATTCAATATGGCAAAACTGAAGAGGAGAAAATCACGGTCTAATGATGTTATTCAAGACATTATTCAAATAGAAATGACTTATTGGCATGTTAATATTTTTTTCCTATTTTGAGTAATGATTTATGTCAGATAATAAAAATTCATGTTTGTTTCCATTTTTTTTTAAATAAAAAAAATTCTGTGTGACTGCGGTTTTTATTTTCTCAAAATTGCGTGTTTCAAAGAGTTAAAGTGCAATGAAGGAAGGATCCATTAAACGCGTGATCGTAATACCGCTCTACGGTGAAATCGCAACATAACTGTAATTTTTATTCAAATAATTTGAATAATTTTCACAATTTGCTATTTAAATTTGTTATCAAATTTTCAAGCGAAAAAACAAACCAGTTGCCGAATTGCAATGTTGTTTTTTTCCAGTAATATCTGAGGTTTCGAGACAATGTGTTCGGAGATGAATTATTTGTTTCAGTCTAATTTCGTCAATACGTTAGAGATCGGAGATTGATTTGGGAAAGCTCGATGATTCGAAAATATTATAATTTACATCTCGTCCGTTCTAATGTCAGAGAATGTATTCCCAACAAAATTGATTTCTTAGTCATCAAAAGTCATTTTTTTTCTATCGAAACAATAGATAACTGTAGACGAATATATTTGGAAAACGGTACAACCAAGGACATTTTTTCATTGAGGGGGTCATCTCGTGGGACTGGTTCGAGAAAGCGTTTTTTTTGTATTAAATTGCATCCAAATGTAGTGCAACATATGTAGGTCGCGGAGCGATTTTTCAACATTCGAAGCTGTTCGAATATCAAAGCCGCAATCGTGGTCACCGAAAACAAAGGTTGGTTGAAAATACGCGGCTAACAAGCGACGATTTCGGACTGAAAAAATTATAAAACCTGCTTAAAATGTGAATAAATATCTGGTAAAAATTTGGCTGTTGTACTTTTATTCAGTTATCGAGAGAAAAGTACCAGGAAAGGCGTAAAAAAGTCTTTGCACGGGATGATTCCTACGACATTTTCGATTCAAATTGACATCAGGGACTGGGGATTTTTTGAGTTGGTTTTATCAGCGAGACACCCGGTATACGTACGTCTATCTAGAAGCATATGGCAGCATACGTATTCCCAGGAATTTACATACCCACCGAATGAGATATGATAATAGGGCAATATGACAACGTTACGACGCGTTGAAACGAAGCTATCGTCATGGTCGGGCTTATGGGAAATAGTTTTCGCGTCACTTCGTTATACCGTTTGCCGATAAATTACACGCGATCAGACAATGAACAGGAGCCGATAAATATTTTACACCTCCTCAACCAATCCAGTGAACTCACCTCAATATTTCAGCACGGGAAAGGTTACGTTTCACTCAATTCTCCTCGTGATATCCCGTTATCACTTTTCCGTTCGCTTTTTAGTCGCGGTAATCAACGCGATCAAAACTTTTCAAGGTAGTCGAATCGCGACAACAGCACAGACGACGACGATTCAACTTGATAAAATTTCCCGCTCGAAAACAGTCCGCCTTTCTCTTACTTTTGCAACGTTTTGAAGAGAAATTAAGCTGATATGGTTTCTCGACAACTTACCACGTTAAAAAGTATACATCATTCGACACGAGAGCGGAGTTGGGTGCATCATTTTCATCCAATTTTCTCGGTTCGGCGTATAATTACATGCCTGTATCGATAATGGCATTTGAACTCCGCTACAAATGTAATTTGGGAATACGACATTGCATTGGGCACCCGGTACATAGCAAAGCGTAGGCGACGCGCTTGATCGGCGAGGAACAAAGTTCGAGTTATATCGAGCAAGTTGTCGTATTTCGCTTATTTTCAGTTCAACAGAAGCGATTGTAAAGCGATTTTTTGTCAAGATCCTGATGTTCGAGACACACTTGATTCGGAGGACACGTGGAAAAAATAATATCCATCTTCGATATTGAATTCAGAATTTCTTCTGCATTTTGCTAGCAATAATTTGCGAGGCGTTCATCAATGGATGGAGCGAGAAGAGCGAATTGACAAGTTTGATCTAGTAAGAAAATAATAATAATTACTATCATAGGCCTGCTATCAACTTGATCACAAAATTTGTAGAATGAACGAAAGTTTGAAATAGAACGTCATCAAAAAATCGAAGAGTTCTTACAGTTTCAAAAACAAGATTAAGACCTGAGACTCGAAGAGCGTCCTTTGAACCGATGATCAAAAAAATATCAAACCTCACCTGACAGAATTTTTGGATGGGTATTTGATGTTACTCGATATTATTACTTGACGGGTACTAAATATCAAAAAATGGAGGAAATAAAAAATTCAAATTATTAAAAACGTCCCATTTTGCATGGAATGCGCCAGATACGTTCGAAAAATATTACCCTCTTCCGGCACTCGGGTAAAAATAAGGGAAAATCAAGATGAGTCCGGACGAGTATTGGGAATGAAAAGATATATATATATATATATATATATATATATATATATATATATATATATATATATAAAATGCGATGCATCGCGAAAGAAGCGGCCGAGAGTTTTGAGAATGAGAGAGCTTTTGTGAGATTCGCGAAGCGGTTCCTCGCTGACTTTCCACGGACTACGCGAAATGGAAGAATCACTCCCGGCAGAGCTGAAATTTCTCTGTCAATCCAGTTAACAATGGGAATCGTCATAACAAAGGCAGTTTCGAGAAAATCTCAATTTTGCCTCGGAAATCTGCGGATAATCGCAGACGGTTGATCGTAATGGTTGATGGCGTCAACCGAGTTGTTTACAAGATTCTCGTCGATTTTGTCCAATAGTTGTTTCTGCCAGCGACAGAACGTACGTTCGTTAACCGTCGTACTAATTCCGAATCGTTAATGACAAATTCTCAAGATTTTCGTTCGAAGAATGGCTTTTTTCTCGTTAAGATGCGTATTTGCTCAGATTCATAACTGGAGAATACTACTCTAGATTCATTGGGGAACAGCTGACAAGTATGACAAGTTGGCCACGTGCCAACGAAATACCTGATGAATTTTCCACAGGGCACATTTTTCTTAATACAAAACAAATGAAATTCAATCCGAGGAAGAAAGTCCAGATTATAACGCAACATTAGTTTTTCCTTTCGATCAATGTGAGCTGCTGGCTTCTTGCTGCGTGTCATGAAATAACTCTTTCCCGAGCGATTTAATAAATCAATAAATAAATATCTAAATAAATAAAATTAAACATATTGAAAGTCAAATGAATGAAAACAAAGACGTCGCTATACTGCACGGCAGTCTCGAAAATGTAGGAAAAATGGATTGGTTGGATCTGTTTTCCCCATAAAAATAAATATTTCAATAAAATACAAGTAGGCATTCGCTTGATTTATTTTGATTTTTACAAATCCATTTCAAGCTTCGTACCAAAACACGCAAAACTGTCATGGCGTTGTTAGTGACGTCACACCTAGTAAAATAAACAGATTTGTCAAGTAAACATAAAGCCTTATTTTATGCTACCTAACCTCAAAAAGTTTTATTTAAACAAAATCTATCACAGTATTGAAATATTTCGGAGCAGATATAAGGGTCGAGTGCAAAAAACATTTCCAGCAATTTTTAGCCAATTACTGCTATTTGCTTTTACAAGTCCGTTCTCCGGTTTACAAAAATTTGTGTTATTGAATTAAAACGTCGTTAACAAATTATTCAAGCAATTCCATTAACCATCAAGAAGAAAAGTAACGTTTGTCACGGCGTGACGTCATGCGATCGGATTGACGTTCGATGTCCCGTTGCCAAAGCTTTTTTCCTACTTTATTTATAAAAAATATTCCTCAATCTTATTTAATACACCAAATAATGAATAATGATTAATTTTCGTAATATTTGAACCCTGAAATACTATATTCAAGAAAAATATGTCGTGTATCGTTCGATAGCGTCAACTACCCTATTCCTTAGGCTAGCCCTTCTCATCCGCATTTCCGGGATCGATAAGAGGTAAATTTACGACGATTTTGAGTGACAGAATGAATGGCGTGGAAGAATCGATTATACGAAGGGTACATATATTATGGAAATATGACGAACGGTTATTATTCTGGTTCTTTGCCTGCCCGAGAGACTGGTGCATCGCTGTGAGTAGCGCGAAAGCGATTTCAACTCTCGTCGGGTGTTAGAGAAAGCAATCGACGAAACTGATATTCGCTCAATCCCGGTAATTCCTCGATAACGCGATCGTAGAGGAAGGTTGTTCGATGAAACGATGATTGTTATCCCGACAACAATTGCCGCGCCGAAACGCGACTCGGCAACGTCCTAAAGTTGATGAAACGAGTCTCGATTGCGGTGGAACGCTGCTCGGCCACTCGGATTATTCGGAGGAGAACTCGAAGGACTCGACGGAGCTCGAGGTCTCGTCGCGAGTAGTGGTCGTCGAAAAGTTTGGGAAAGCGTGCGAGATCGCGTGCATTGGAACGAAGGAAAGCGTATCGAAATGAAAAGAAAAAAACAACGAAAAATGCGAGAACCGTCGTCGGACACCCGGTTGGGACGAAGACCTTTTCCTATATACTATGTATTAAATAACGGGCACAGTGAAAAATAAATTGATAGCGTTTGAGGGTAATCGAACGAGAAGTAGGAAATGAAAAAACAAGAACAAAGATTTTGAAAATCGTGAAGTGCGGTTACCACTCGTAGCTTACGAGTATCACGATGCCAATGGCTTGCTAAACACGTAAAGCTGAGAGGCCGTTTCGTTTGCTAGTTCAGTTTTGTTCGTCGTTTGTTTTTCGATGTTCCATCAAATTTATTTATTTTTGTTCGTTATTTATATGTTTCCTCCGTTCCTTAAGGAGGTTGCCTGGTACAAAAAAAGTAATAATAGAACTTCGCGAAAACCGAGGATATTAATATTAAGACTGTTTCAAACCTGTGTCCACTTTTTTGACGTACCCTATTATATAAAATACCGACAAAAATGACGATTGAGCTTCTACACCTAAGGCTCTTACGGGACAGCGTCGAAATCGTGAACGCAAACTGTGATTGAAGCAGTAAACTTGAACAATGTTTGGAGATGCAAGTAGAAAAATGTTAGCGGAACAATCTTGGAAAGTTGCGGCTTACGTTGTAATGCTTTTACTTAGGTATTAATTAAAAAATGATCAGAAATCATATATAAGGGAGAAATTTTGGAACACCGCACTCCTCCATCAGAGAGTGGCGCTCGCTGGCTGCCGGCGGCAATTTTGAAAAGCTGGAGCTCCGTAAACGAAATGGATACATCCAGTTAACTATTATACGTTGTTAATAACCAATTAGTTCGGAAATTTAGGTAACTATGATTATTTTAATTATAACTTTCTCAATGGAAGCTATATATACTTCTTATTTTTTTATTTTTCTGGACGAGGAATTGCACCGACTGACAGACGCGGAAACTCGTACGATAATAGCGGTGACTATTTGAAGATACAAAACTAGGAGCCTCCTTAATGCCATCGTAATCTCTGTAATTTTTTAATTAGAACAATTAGAACTGCGCATGCGCGGAGATTCAGCATTGGGAAGAAAGTGATCGAACCTCGAAGAATAAACGATGAACAAACCAAAAATAGCAAAGAAATTTTGTGGAAATATCCATTTCTTCTCGCCATTCAAAGGCAGTACGTCTAGACCGTAGTAACATATCCATGCATATTCGTATGCTTGTAAACACGCGTATAACTGCACCGTGACTGTACTGTTCAGTTTGAAATTCGAATCGAATTATTCGATTGGAGCGTCACAAATAATTCGTTAATTCAAATATTCGCCCACCGCTGAAAAACAGAGAATAATGTTGCTCATGGACGGGGTGGTGAGTAGAATCGAGG
The DNA here is from genome assembly GCA_963969455.1 of Arge pagana. Classification (NCBI taxonomy): domain Eukaryota; kingdom Metazoa; phylum Arthropoda; class Insecta; order Hymenoptera; family Argidae; genus Arge; species Arge pagana. The sequence goes on along the minus strand of OZ018311.1, from coordinate 16,274,970 downwards.
AGGAACAGAGGGATGGATGCCACGTGCTGTCTACAAATTTTCTCCGAAGAATATAACGAAGATATCGGGGTGTATGAGAATTTTTTGCGTATACCATAACGAGCCGCTCTGTCTCCCCGGTGCCGTAACGAGCGAATTTTTTTTATCGCTCAACGAGCGAAAAGTTCGGCCGTGGTTCCCGAGATGACATCTTCCCGAGATGAAGTTTCGTAGGCAAAAACTCGCATTTAGAAAATTCGATTGTCACTTCGCGTTGATACACGGTAAGGTCACCGAAATATTGCGCCAGCGCGAAATATAGCGACTGTGTGTGTCGCTCTCGATAGAAGGATTTGAAAAATCCAAAGAGATTTTCACGAGTCCCATGCGTCGTCGGATGCTTGAGAAAAAATTACCAATTTCTTCCGATGCTCTGAAGAAAAAGATGACAATATTTTTGATAAACGAACCGAGTTGAAAGGTTTTTTTTCAAATCGCGAGAAGCGTGCAACTCGCGCGTCGTTCGTTTCCTCGCGATCGGATATCACCGCATTCCGTGGTGTAAGGTTCTGCTAACGGCATACGACCAGTTTCCCGAACAAATCTCCAGCTGCCAATTAACAATGACAGCTACAACGTGGACAGCTAAAAAAATTCTCTTTCGAGACGATAATTCTTTTGTAAGAAACACAAATCCGCGATTCGTTAGCATTGACGTGAGATATGAGATAATTGAACACTCGTACGCGAGTAGCGTTTTGTAATCCGAATAGTCGAATTCTTTCCGCGAAGTTCTTTGTTTACGCTCGAGTCAAATTCTGGTAGAAAAACTGTTCTACCAGATACGATGCTTCATATTCGAACGCATTTTTTTTGTCTTGCAAAAACAGCTCCGAATACGAAGTACGTGGAATAATTGAGCGTACATTTTTAGGCGATGATCTATCAACAATTGTTTTCACGTAGATCCCAGAATTACGAACAACTCTGTCACCTTGCTGCGGCAATCTGCATCAACCGAACAATAGGACAACTAGTTATGAAATAATGGTCAGTATCTGGTGGCGTTATTTACTTCGTTTCTCCACCGATCTGCAACGTTTTGGCTGGCTAATTCGGTCCTCTCGTCGATGTCCCGAACATCGTTAGCTACTCTGGCCACTCGAGTTCTTCGGAAGTGGTAACGAGCGCTGACACCTAGCCGCGAGATGCCTACGCGATTAATTGCCGGTCTTCGGAGGGCGAGGGCCGAGGAGATAATCGCCAGCAAGAATCCGCCGGGTACAATAACTCGTCCGAGCAAAGTTTTCCGAGGTATCTCGAGCCCTCTCCGTTATTATACGATACGGCCGAAACTTTGATGTTTTCGCGGGCATATTTTCGATCCAAGTAAATCGGCGTACATGACAGCCGGTATTGGCACACCGCGCCGGTTTCTGGCTTCACCGAATCGCCGAATTAAGTCGATACTGAAGTTCGGGAACGCAATTTGTCGCGGAAAG
>OZ018311.1:16215001-16273289 GCA_963969455.1 Arge pagana | reverse complement strand
GGGGAGGGAGAGGGACGGGTGGAGAGGGAGAGGGAGAGGGAGAGGGAGAGAGATAACCGCTGCTTAACCGTCTACGGAAACCACGAATACTAATTTGATCTCGAGCTTAACGCTCGGTTTAACGAGTTGCCTGGGTCGGGTGTTCTCTGAATTTCTAAAGGGAGAAACGATTTTTAACGAGACACCCTTGAACTTCTTCGTGGGGCCGCTTCGATGCGGTGCATTGAGAGTGTTCGATCCGAAAATCCGAGCGGGTGTACAGAGAGAAGAAAAAAACAAGAAAGAATCCAGATCCGTTTTTCGATTACCGAATAATTCCACGTTTCATTGCCACTCGGATATCGATAAACATTTTGCAATAAAGATTTTCTTATCTTGTAAAATAGAAAAAATCCAACCGTTTCCACTTGGCTCGAAGTTTGATGACAAATTGAAAACGGAAAAAGCCACGTTTTTCGCGGTTCCTCCGTTTATCGGAGGGAAGATCTTTCACTGAAAAATATTAGATGCATCTCTGTAGAATTTAGTGGATGACGTGGCGTTTTAGTTGCTGAAATTCACAGATTCGCGCGGATTCCCGAAAATCCTCCAGTTTTGTCTTCGCCTCTGAACGAGTCAGTGAACAAAGACAGAGCAGATGGATCGACGCAAGAATAATTTCCGCAGTTGCGTCGTACAATCCGATTGAGGGATTAGTCTACTTTAGACGCTCCAAAACAGAGGCTATTTATACGAAATTTTGTTGGCGTTGCTATGATAGATAATAATATAAAAGTTTTTAGGCTCAATAAATATGCTTTTTCCATTCGTTTTACTCAATATTTATTCTCAAAAATGACAACTCTTCAAAAACTACGCAAGTGACTTACTTTGTCGATTTCTCTGCAACGAATCATCCGAAGTATAACAATCAATTTACTATTAGATAAAGTATACCGAAAGTAGGTTCGGTCCGAACTAAGATCACATAAGAATTTGAATTTTTACTACAGTTTGTAATTAAAAAATCATTTTTTTGCGGTAAAGGTCCGCCATTTTGTTAATTATGCGTGAAATATAATAATTATAGGTCGGGTCGAGGTCACAATTATACTTTATCTAATAATGTTGGGTGAAACAATGGAAATATGTTTTTAAATATATTCTGAGAGTGTATTCATCGAGTCCAACAGCTTATTAATATTACCCATGTAACAAACTCACCCTCCTACCTCGGGAAAATTTACAAATTTATATATACGTTTAAGGAGGGACCTGCCCGTCCGGAAGTATCCCATGCCTTCATACTTACCCTTTCGTCCAAAAACTCCAAAATCGTAAGGTTAACGACTTACCTAAGAATTGCTACAGAAAGTCGGAAACTAAAATCACGCAAGGTACGAGACGACCCTTCCACCAAGTGCAACCGCACCGACCAGAGATAAGGACCACGCACGTGCAGGATGACGACTCACCCCACCGGTAAGCGACAGTAAACAACGGCAAGTGACTCACTCCACCGAACGCGCACTCGGAGACACAACAATAAACAACACGACCACCCGTAGGCATACAGTACCGATCAAAATATCAATGTATCAATTACTAGTTAAAAAACCCCCACCCCTCAATTCTAATTCTAAGTACCCTCCCACCTAAGACGCATTTTTTTGAATATATATAAGACTGCATAGCCCAGCTCACATCAGTTGGACAGTTGAATTTTGACAATTGACGATCGAACGATCAATTGCACGCAGTACGCGACAAATCAGGCAGAAGCCAAAGAGTAGTTACTACGATCAAGTGCTGAAGTTAGCTGGGTTTGCTCAGTGTAGGCGACTAATGTTGTTGTCAGTTTGCTGAGAGTCTTACTTTTCGTTTCCTACCTTCATCATAAAGCTACGAGATTGTAACGTAACAATACGCGTCCAACTCATTAATATAACCAACATTAAAAAAAAAACTTGTTAAAACTGCAACGATCAATTCGTTAAATCAGATTTTCTAAAACTCTGCGATTACAACCTAAATCCTAACTTTTCACAACTTTCATTAGAATCATTCATCAGCAAAGGCGGCATCTAAGTAAAATCATACGGCATCTCTTTCATAATTCACACACGCCGACGATTCCTATCATGGTAAGTGGTCTCTCTTGCAAAGAGCAAAATACGTTCTAGACCTTTAAGTAAAAATTCATTTACACCTTTAAGTTCAATCCATCCGGCGGAGCATTCATTTGCTAGCCAGTCCTTGTCCGGCGGAGCATTCATTTGCTAGCCAACGTAAAAATCCGGCGGAGCATTAAACTGCTAGCTATTCCTAAATCCTTCAAATTCATCTAGACCTTTAAGTAAAATTCATTTACGCCTTTAAGTTCAACCCATCCGGCGGAGCATTCATTTGCTAGCCAACCCTTGTCCGGCGGAGCATTTATTTGCTAGCTAACGTAAAAATCCGGCGGAGCATTAATTTGCTAGCTATTCCTAACCCATTCAACCTCTGCTCTTCAGCAAGCGACACCAGCCATTAAGAAACGAGGCGGCCTAAGAGCGAGAAAGCAACGATTACGCGAACTAGGAATTTACCGCGAATTATTAAAATCGAGAAAACACAGATTCCTCTCGCTCGTTTTGTATTTTGCTGCCAATCATCACATCAAAATTCATTACATATAAGACATCTATTTCTTAGCCCTCTACGCCCTTCCGCTCTTAAATATTTCAGCCTTTTCACCTTTCCTCGTTTATTAAAACATCCCATAAACCCACGTACTAATTGTAGACGATCTCGGGTAAAACAGGGAATTTCCTAAAATCCTTTCATTCCAAACCTGGGTCGTCACATCTAACATCATTAGTATTTATCATAGCAACTTCAACAGAAATTTGTAAAAACAGCCTTTTTTAGAAACGTCCGAAGTAGACTAATCCCTCAAGGGGGAAAAAACTTGTAAGATCTTGAAATTACCGACTTCTTTTCATAAGTTGTTGGTAGAGTCCTTTAGGAATATGTCATCAAATTCATAGAACATAATTTTAAGTATTTTGCATATAAACGTTCTATTACATTAGTGAAGACCAGATCCGGTGTTGCTGTTAGTTTTATTCAGTTTACTTTTGGAGTTCAACTAACAAGTGTAAAAATGAGTTCATATCCTAAAAGAGATAAAAGTAAAACACCTCAACGCATCAACGACAGTGGTAAGTCACTACAAGAATTGAATACTTATGTAACCAAACTTTAACGGCGTTTTTCTCGAAACTATATTTTTCAAATCGGCGGGCACGATAACTCGAAAAGTTATTCATCGATATCCCTGAACTTTTGCGCACATTTTTCCGATGATGTCACTTTCTACGTAAATCTGAATGATCCGTTTCAGTCTGCGAATTTTCTTTTCATCTTTTTTAAGGTTCATCTATGAAATATAACATTATTGATCACGTATAATTTTGGTTTTCATTTTCGGATCAATAGAACGAACGCTAAAATGTCCTCCGATCGAGAAGCCTCGCTGCGATCTTCCCGGAAGAATGTAGCGAACATCGGCCATTTTGAATCGTTTAAATGGAAGGAATTTTTTTGTGTTATTAGAAATATGAATAAACCATACGCTAGTTTCAAAAAGTATATAATATGTCGTTCGCTGCAACGAAAAAATTCATGAAAAGCGAGCAAAATACACGCCTCTGCTTGTATTTCCTCTCTTAAGATCGAAACGAAATTCTTTTACGAGATGTAAGATAAAAAAATTGTCGTTATGTCCGCGTAGCTACGATCAGTGCTACGATCCTCGCGATTTAGCGGGTGAAAATGAAATGGAAGATCTCTTTCGTCAAGCGCCACTGAATTCGTACGTCAGAAGCGTAGCAAAAACTTATCGTCCGACGTTTTCCACGGACCAGACAATACGGGCGATATTTTTCCCTTAGACCAGACCCATTTTCAGCATACGATTTTCCTCCCTCGTGAAAAATCGTACGACGAACGTCAGTGTTTCTTCTAGAAAAATCTTAGCCGAAAGCTTGATTTATGGTCTTTTCTGGGTATAAATACGGGCTAAAAACCGGGTTAAATCGTTATTCGCTTCGGTGACATCTTCTCGGGGGTTGGCGTTGCTATATCTCGAAACTCTGGATCTCGAGCTACTGAATTTCGAACGCCGAAAAATATTCCAAGTCCTAACTCTTGGATCTTTCCAGATTCTTGTCATCGAACACATTTCCGAATAGCGAATTCTGACGATATAACAATTATTGAACTTGGAAAATATTTTGAGAACGCAAACACTAAATCATACGAACCAGAAACTGGCGTACAATGCTTCATTATTGTAACTTTGAAATTACGGCAGTTCCGTCACGCGGCTATGAAAAAAACACACCACTGAGAAAATTCTGGGAAGCCGACATTTTGTTTTGTAGTACTCTGGTAAATTTTATAAACAGTATTCGATACCTGTATAATAAAGATCCCAAAATTTGCTCTATTTTTTAGCCCCTAGAGTAGCTTACCCCCTTAGTTATTGAATAATCGAAAAAAGATAATTATTTGGAAGTGCAACTTCTCCGACAAATCGTAATAATTTTTCTTCTTTTCCTATTAGTTAATAGGCAAGTTGAGTGATGATAATCAGTCGGGGGAGCTTGAGATATCTCTGTATAACTTGGTTTTTTCAACAAAAAAACCATACACGCGACTCACAGTGTACGATATGTATTCACACATACGTAGTCGTGAAAATTTGTATTTTTTTTAGATTTCTTTATTTGTTTGTTTGAATGTTCCAAAATCAATGAAAAATTATTCACTTCTTACAAAATGATGAATTCTTAGTATGAGATTTGGCAATTGCTTCGGATAAGAAGTGTAACCGTTGGCGATGATGTTTAGGAGCGCGACGGTAGAGAAACTCTGCAATCTATCCACTCATATGATAGTTTAATCGACGAAACTTTGGGAGCATACATCGCATGTCTCGCCACGTTCGTTCTAGATTCTGCGTGCATGCTCTCGAATCTGGATCTACAAAATTGAGGGAGTGGTTGACGGTCAGATGTTTAAATCCTAAACAACGAAACAGCACGTCTAATAATAGTAATAATGTATACCCGCTTCCGCGAGACATTTGTACGATTTCCAACAGCCCAACACGATCCAAGTTCCCGGTTTGATACGTCGTTTAATTATTCGAGAAACGTTGACGATGTCCGATCCGCAACTTTTGCAACGAAAATGGTTTTCGAGTCTCGCTCGAATCCACCGAAAATTCAATGATCGTCGATAACGCGACCACGATTATATTTTCGTTCACCGAATTTGGCCTCGTCAATTTCGACTATCGTTCCAGGTCCTCCCAATCGGGATGTCGAATTTTCGAAGCGCCAATCTTCTAGCGTTCCGCGGATGAAACTCAACCAATCGCACACCGTCGTCGAACTCATTTCTAATTCAATTTCGAAAAAATTTTGACGAGACGATGGTAACATAACATAGAGGGCCGTGAACGCGCAACTCTGTGCGGGGGCATAAGTGAGCATTTTTCAGCCAAGAATTGGTTCTCATTGACTGAATAGAATTGCATTTTGTGCTCACTTCTTTGTCCCCTTATTTTATGTCCCTTTTTCGACATCTCCGAAATTTCCTATCTTTCGACGAAGTCGCCGGTTTCCCATACTCGGAACAGCTTACACTGTCTGGCAAAATGCCGTGATTTTGTAGAAAGTCTATACTTTTTGCTCGATTTTGAAAATCTACAATCGCATTCACCAACGAAACGTCACACCAGCACAAACCATTCTGACAAATGAGAGTCTATAACCCTATTATCCGTCCATCGAACGTCCAAAACAAGCTTACGATTCGCGTACATTAGGTTTGTGTGGGAAATGAATACATAGCATACACAAATACAAGTAGTACGGAGAAGGGCAGTTGCGATGGCTGAAATCAAGACAAATATCATCATTCGATAGTATATGCGTTGTTATTTTATTCATAATACACTACGTTCAAGAAAGCACGAAGCTGTCCGCGAAAACAAACAAAATCAGGTAACGTGCACTGGTGCGCGTGAGGTGATGGTGGTGGTTTGGTGTGTGAATACATATCATACGTATCATATACTGATACGCTGGTAGAATACATGTCGTACACTGTGAGTCGCGTGAATTGTTTTTTTATTGGAAAAACCAAATTATACGGAGATATCTCAAGCTTCCCCGACTGATTATCATTACTCAACATTCCTATTAACTGATAGAGAAATAAAATGTTATCATCATTTTTCAGAGAGGTTGCACTTCTAAATAATTACCAGTACAAATTAAAATCTATCGTTTGATTTCAGTAACCATAGACTTTTCGTTTCGGTAAAACGTCTTTACGAGAAAATTATTTAGCAGACCCGTGTAATTTTTCCTGTCACCGCTCCAGAACGATGTCGTTGCGATCGTGAGAATTTGGAAAGATTCGGATTCCACCGCTGCGTAGAAATTTTAATTTGAATGCTAAGTGAGAATTCCACGTTCTATCGTATACAATATTTGATCGAGCGAATTCGAGAAGAAACTTAATAATCATCTGGAAATTCGAGTAAAAGCGGGAAGAGCGAGCAATGGAAACGGAAAGCGGTGACATATCTCGTTATTTCGAGTATTCAATTTCTAAGAATTTTCGCCCGATTCGTAGACCTTATAAAAATGGACGAGGTGATCCAAAGACGCAGAAAAGCCATGTAAGCATAACGTGAGAAGGACAAAAGGGAAAAGATGATAAAAATGAACCGAGCGGCGGCGGAGCGACGCGGTGATCAACGAGTTTCTTGGACAACACGATCGATCAATTATTATCGCTCGCCGCAGAAACGTCGATTCATACGTGCGGAAAAATGTCGTCTCATCGCCCGCAACGTCAGCCTCGCGATTAGTTACGAATGGCGTGAAATCGAGGGCGATCAGCGTCGATTGACATCGTGAAGTTGATAGGAAATCGGGCGAATTATCAGGGGAGACAAAACGGGCGAGAGCCTTAATTTTCATAATTCGGTTTTCCGTCAGGTTCGCGAGCTGCGCGAGATTAAATCTGTCAAATTATATTTCCATCCGTCGCGATTCCTCGAGTCAACATATTTTTTCCTCTCGATTCTCTTTCGTAAGTAATTAACTTTCCGTGTAATTACTCCGGCGGCGTTCTTAACTCGGCGCTTCGTAGAAATGTAAGAACCGCATCTGCATACAGATACCCTCGTAACGCGTCTGTGGGAGATTCGGGAAAGTAGTTTAATCCCCGCTTTACAACGGTGCCTACCTGCCACCACTGCCTCCTCCGCTTAACTGATCCCCTAACCGCCCTGCAACGTCTACTAACTACCCCTAAGTACTCGTGTTTCGCTTTATCGCCGCATATACCCGCGTTATCTGTTTTCTCTTCCTATTTTTTTCTCCCCCTCTTTTCATCTCCGCCCTTTTCATCTCGCTGACCCCGAGCTATCAGCTGATGCCTGATTGACTCGACGTGGATATAAACGCGTACGATACGAGTGACGTGACGATAAAACGATTCGGCGGTAACGCGCTGTAACGTGGTTCGAGCAATAATTTCCCGATTTTCAAACACGATGCCACTCATTCTCGTGCATATCGAGGGACGAGTCCGATGTGGGTGTCGGAAAGGTCGATTGATTTTTTTTTTCAATGGAAAAAAACTGAAGCCTTGCGAATATTTCGCCAACACGCGAAGCAGGGGTGTAGCTACGGGGCCCCGACGTGTGCGAGCAAAAGTCAGTCAAATGTTATTCGGAATCCCACCTAAGGGGGTATTTTAGTCTAAAAGGGGCATTTCCGGACGTTTTTGGATTTTCGGTGAAATGAAAAAAATATTTTCGCTATTCATTTTTTTATCATATATTCATCAATGTCTTAGAAACGTACGAGAAAAAATTCACAGTAAAATGTTTAAACTCAGAAAATGACAAGCTGGTAAAGTGGAGGGTATAGAAGAAGTGGTGGCTTCCGGTTGACACGATTCCAACCGTTCTAGTCATCCTAAAAAATCATTCCTAATTAGCAAGGATATTGTTATATAGCCCCTACCTCCAGGGAAGAGATTTTTTTTTCGCAGAATGGTGACTGTTTTGAAAATAAAAGTAATTTTTTTAAATGAAATGAAATTAAAAGCATTTGTGCCCTTTTTTCTGGCAGTTTTGAATTTATCTTGAATAGTCAAAAGGCAAGTTGTGTAAGGGACTGTCGTCAGGGTTGAGACGCAGTCAGGGCTGGGACACTGATATATTTTGTCCGAGACACTTTGCGCCACCTACGCCAAACTGCGGCATGACAACTCTCGGTGACAGCAAACTTTTCAGTGCATCGGTCGTGTCAAATAGTGCTCGGAAGAATTCGTGTGCTACCGTATTGTTTTCGGTACACCAAAAAGTATTATAGCGTAAGTGAAAATGTCGTTGAAACTTGGATGGAAAAAATGTCAACGTCAAACTAAGTATATACTTCTATCGTGTAGTTGACCGTTCGTAAGTTCTCAAAGGGAAAAGTTAAAATTCTCACCTGTTTGTCTGTAATGCGTAGCGTTATAAAATGACGCTTGTAGTCAGGATTGAGATGCATCATTTTTTTTTTCAACCAGGGAAAGTTTTTACATGCGCAAAACATAAAATTGATTAATTTCTGTTATAACATTACAATTCTTTGCGTGCATCAAATGCGAACGAGAAGTTTATCTGACGTGCGCCAAACTCCGAAGAGTTATTTCATTTGCCAAAATTGAGAATCAGAATAATGTTTTCACAAAGATTTCGCCTCAAAAGTACGCATAGTTGAGAAAAAAGGGAGATGGATGTCATATTTTTTCATAAAAAATCAGTTTAGTAGAAATTTCGCCGATATTCACCAGTGTCCCAACACTGACTACATTTTTTGTTCTTTTTGATTTGTCAATAACTTTTTTTTCAATGGTGCGCGTTGATTTCTCCGACGCAAAACTTTCGTGTCCTCGTTTTAACTTTCGATTGAAACGATTTTTAGGATTTCTACTATCATATCCACCCCAACGCAGCTCTGATACGTGCACAGTAGCGGGGATAGAGCGTCGCCAATTCGACCTCTGGGTGTGCGTCACCGAGTGTGATTGTTACGTCGGAAAACCCGTAATATAGTGGACAACACAATCAAATGAAATATTATTTCGTTGACTCATTTGTGATCCGTACACTGCGTTTACGACTTTGAGAGTCAATTTCGAACATTGAAATTTTCATTTAACACAAGACGCCTGGACGACGATTGTCGCACTTTCGAAGCGCGCAGTACTCGTGAGCTGAAGGTTGTCATTCGAAAATCACCCGAATTCGCTTGCCCAAATAAATATATTTGTTGTAACCAATCGAAATCTGAAATTTTTTTGCTCAAAGTTCAACTCAAGACCTTTCGATTACTATCCAATTGAAACTCCGTAACTACATATTTTCATGAAGAAAATACAATTAAAAAGGAAAAAGCGTTTTTTTTCTCGGATTTCTGAACATTTTTCCTCCGTTTTTTTTAATATACATTTAGTAAAAAAGTGAGTAGAAACAACTACCTCGCGCCGATAAATATGAACAGTAATCTTTTTTTTTTTTAATTCAACGGACCAGAGGCAGTTAACTGAAGAGTCAACGAAACGTTGAAAACATGCATAAGTATAGTATATTGAAACAATACAAACGAGATTTGAAATGGAACAATAATTTTTATCAACACAATCGCGACTACTTTCGATTCGACCATCAGAAGTATGCACAATAATAATGCAACGGAAATTTTTGTCTCTGCGTAGAGGTGTACAAATATGGTATCGCAGCTTCCAAAGAATTTAACACTAGAAATTTGTTGGAATCGAATGAGGCCGCCCATTAGTACATTACATATTCTTACAAATATCGGATTCAATTCCTAGCCCCTAACTCATTGATGTTATTCGCTGGCATTATCCACGCAACCGCAGTACCGGAATCAGGCAATTGGGAAATGGATTGTTCGCAAACAGATTTTAAAAATCAACGATAACATCGGCCTTATACATATGTACTAAATTACATGTTTCGCCACTTGCGAGAAAACGCGTCCTCTGGCGGTCAATAAAAGAATCTTATGTTGATTTGGAAGGACAATTATAATCATTTCTTTTTTCAATTGAGTATGAATTGATGTTTGTTTCAGCAGAATAATTCTTTATTTAAATAAATCCATTATTAACTTAAGGAAATACTTTGTCAATCAATTATGATGGCTTCATTTACTTTAGCATACATAAATGTGAGGAATTAATATAACTACTTATCATTCTAACCAATAATATGTTGTTTCAACATATAAATGAATTGTTATGAAAGATTTACCGAGTTCAATCAATGTATTTACGTCGGTTACTTCAACATAAATAAATATTATAGATTAATTAAAATACTCATCATTCCAACTAATATTCTTGTGCTCCAATAGACAATCAATTATTTCGATGAAATATCCGTTCAATCAACGGCACCAAAGCAAGTGTTCACATTTATAAGCACGAGGTCGTTGTTTCTACTATCTTTTTTTTTTGTACCTTTGTACCAGTGTACCTTGAGAACAATAAGATTCATGGCATTCTCATTTGAAAATTCTTCTTCCTTACTGTTTGGCGTACCGATTGAAAAAACAACATCTCAATCGGTGCATTAGGATCTGAGATATCAGTAAAACCAAAACGATGGGTTACGCTCACCCAGTGTGGTGTTTGTCACACACACATTGTCACAATTCATTTACAATGTTTCATTCGTGTAGTAGATGCACGATTTTCAGATTTGGCTCGTTTTCTAAATTTTGATCGAAGAACGGTAGGTACGCGTAAATCGACGACCCTAACGAATAATATCACGAAAAAACTCGGCACGAAACGTGCAAGCGAAAACGAGCTATTCACGAATAAAGGCAACAAAACATTGTTCCCTCGAATAAAAGCACCAAACGCAATTCTATCACTGATACAAACACCAACAAATTCTGTATTTTGTTATACCTAATAATTATTTGAGCATTCGAAGACAATTTTCAATTAGAGTACATCTCAAAGACATATTTTTGTGTTAACATATATCTTCGCTAATACTTACAATAATAGAATGTAAGTTTTTCGTTGTTGAATCATAACATAAATTGGATATGCCTTGAATCCACTAATATACTGATTAGTATACGGAATAATATTTTTTTTCATTAGATACCTAAAAATATGAACACAAATGTTGTTCAATCAATGAAAAAATGTGCACGCTACTTTTATTCGTGGTATTTTTTTGACCGTGCTAATGTTCGTCGCAATTATGGTCTGTGCTTCTATTCATCGAAGTTCGAAAGTAGGTGCTATTATTCGTTAGGACGGCCGATATAATGAAAATGGAGATTGGTATTATAGAACGATGATACTCGACGAATTGGTTACATGAACGACGGTGATATTTTGACGATAGTGAAAGGCAGTCGAGTTGAACTGTTGAACCAGAAAGGAATGTTTGGCGGTTCCAAATCAGATTAACGCTTTGACGGACGTGGGGTGAAGGTCGGAAGAAAAAAAAGGTTAGCTCAGCCACCGCGTGCAAAACTTGATTTTGGTTGAACTTTAGCCTATTATATATATATGTATATATATATATACACTTCGCCGCGAAAATGTTTATTGAATGTCGGTATCTCGAGCTTTCCTCACCATTCGAAAAAGTCTTTGCCAATTATTTGGGTCACGTACTTCTAATAACGAGAAAATCGTGTACACTCCTTACAGAAAAGCTGTGCAATAAATGTGAAGCTGGTTTTTTACTAACCGAGTTAGTCGTCCAACAAATTTTAACGTAGGCGATTGTCGAACAAAATTGTTGTAGTTCATAACTTGCCAATCTGACTCTGTTTTAAATATATTTTCCACGCGATATAGGTATACACTTTCGGTAGCATCTGAAATCTGCTGTTTTATTTATTTTATATCGACAAAAATATACGTGCTACGGTCCGGTAAATTTGTTATCTCTATCACGAGTTGATTCGTGCCACAATCATGGAAATTTCACCCGCCTGTGATCAATCGATAGGCTACGACACCTATGCACGTCAAGCAAAAGTATTAGCGACTCATCGATGAGATAACATTCGATTGGATGGAACACAGAAACGTATCATCATGATTAGCACGGAATGGGGGGATCTGTTTTGGCAAACGCGGAATAACAGTAATGAACGGCCAACTGAATGGGAATCGATGAGTTTCGCCAGGAAACGTGGCTACGGTGCTTCGAACGGACTTCGGTTTGCGAGTAGTAGAAACGGTATGTGGTCAGCCACGGAAAATTCCTCTGATGTGAATTCAATCGTCGAATGAATTTCCACTCGGCGCAGACGTGAATCGCGTAATGTCTTTTACAAACACTGCTCATCCGAGATTGGAAACGATACCGATTCGACGCGATCCGTCTCCAAGAGCCACTGACAACGAGCGACACGTTCGGCAGTTAGATCCATTTAATTATAAGATTGAAATTCCACGGCCACCACATCGCGTTGCCATCGGGTTGAATGCGTCCCTCGATCCGGGGCAGTATTTCGGGTACGAACGTATTAGAAAAACAAATAAAACGTGTACATGTCAACGGACGTTATTTGCTTTTATTTTATTTTCTCTTGCGCTGACCCTCCTTTGCGCGTTTGACCGTAGGTCGCTCGTGTAAATATCACGATCGACTACACCTTTCACCATTTTCCATCCGATGTTGCCACGTGTGGCAGATGTCTGATTATCGTTACGAAGGAATCTCACTGCGACGAGATTGAAAATGCGTTTTCACGACGTTCTTTTTCCGCAATTCAGAAGTTACGTGGGCTTGGAAATTTCAAAAAATCACTTTTATCTTTAATGTTTTTAATCCAAATAGTACAACATGTCGATAATATTTTCCTACATTTTTCAAACATTCGGATCAAAACTCTAGGAGAGCGAGGCTTTGGGAATTTCCTCGGTTATTCAACGGCTATAGGGTGTGGCCACGTTGACTAGCTATTATTCTGGAAAAGTTTCGGATGTATTTGTGGAAAATTCGTATTATTGATTACATGCAATTTGAAAGAATCAATGAAATCGAGCAGAATTCGAAGAGTAGCCAGGGAAGCATTTAAAAAAAGAACAATTACAGTGTCAATTACAAAGGACCAGCTGGGAATATGGAAGTAATATCGTTTGTCTCCTAAGACTATTCTTCAAGTCGGTGGCCACGATTTCTCACGAACCGATCCACAGATTTTATTGAAATTTTGCACGCTTCACCACAATAGCTCGAACTGGTGATTGAACAAAAGATTTTTTCATTCTACTAATTTTACAAGGCTGCCCGTAGTGTTAATTGTATCAAAAAATGTACTATTTTGCCTACAACTCTGTCAAAAATTCGAATTTCAATTTTTTTCAAAATTCTTCGTTCAGTTACTAGCTATACTTATCTACAAACAGAGAACGTTTGGTTTTGTTATTTAAAATAAAGCTAGCACGAGTCGTCGTGCCTACCCCGAAGACACATTTTCTTAGGAGTCTCCGGAAACCAGATCCCACCGGTTGAATTTTCGAAATTTCCGGATGAACTTTTTTGTAAAAATACTACTCGATGTTACTCTTTCGCGTACTAAAACATTTTGAAAGAAATAATTTATGTATGATGTGAAAAAAATTGAGAACACATGCTTGTTTACGATCCCTTAAATTGACGTTTCAAAATTCGAGGTCGAAATGTATTACACTGCGTGCCTCGCAATAATTCTATACCGGTTGTCATTAAAATACCGAAAACTTTCCAATACGATCGGACTTTTGTTTCAATATCTGGGAAAAATGTTTGAATTTACGCACCATTTCGTTCCTTATAGCGGCTCAAAAGGAAAAGTGATATTTCAAAAATACAAAATTGATCACGCGCAACATCAGCTATATTATTAAAGATCAGGAAACGTTGTGGCCGTTATTGTTTTTAGATGAATTCTATTGGAGATGACGGTGTCATATAATATATGGGGACTCCGATGCCAAGTCACCGAACCCGTGACCCTGACCAATCTGGATTTTGGTGATTCTTTTGTGTATGATTGACCTTGCTCCAAAAACAACAAACAATTTTTTTGGAGATTTTTTCTATCCGTTATTTAAGTTATCTCGAAAACACCATTTTTTTCTAATTTCAAAAAATTCACGGACATTCATTGACGTGAAACAGTAATTTTAAGCCAAAACCGGGAGTGTGATACCGATTTTTTTTCTATTATTCCAGAGGAGTTCAAACATTTTATTTCAACGATTTCAACTCAAGTTGTACCATTTTTTGTATCATTATAATGATAGGCGATGAGTATTATTCATCTTTTGGAAATTCCCAGGAGAAGCGCCGAAACAAAAAATGGTACAACTCGAGTTGAAATCGTTGAAATAAAATGTTTGAATCTCTCTGGAATATCACACTCCCGGTTTTGGCTTAAAATTACTGTTTCACGTCGAGGAATGTTTGTGAATTTTTTGAAAATAAAAAAAATGTCTATTGTTTTTGGAGGAAGGTCGATCATACAGGGAGAAAAAAAACCGTTGCGCTTACTGTTGGTTGTTCAGTAAATTGTAGTGGGCGTACGCTACGTAACCGCAATGGTAGACTTCAGTAAATTCTACCGAAGTACACGTTCGGAGCAACTAATCTGTGCGAAGGTGGAAATAACGTGTCATAGTTGCGTTGACACGTAATAGGGACCCGTTGCTTATTGTTAAGTACGGTAGATTTTCGTGGTGTAAGTTATCAGATTGGCATGATTTATGCAACTAAAATGGAAGACGATCATTTAACTTTTGGAGAAATTGTTAAAATATTTATTAAAAACAATAATGTTTTATTTAATAATGAAAGTGTTTGGAAATGAATATTCTAACGAGCATATTCTTGCTTGTAAAATAAGACTGGCAAGAGCCATAAAGCATGTCATAAAAAACGTCATCGAATTACCAGATAAATTTCCCTGTTTGAAATTCGAAAATGAAAATAGTTTATTTATTGCGATTAGATGTATCTTGTAAAATAAATCTGATTTTGTATTTATACAAAACGATCTTTTGTTAACCGAATCCAAACAACAGTTCCCAAAAATTTCATTCCTGAACAAAATCATATAGTTGATTTAACCGGATAGTTAAGTATATTCTACCGAACTGGCAGTATTACTTGAGTACTCTATGGTTGCATTTACTCGATACGCGTTTACCGACGAACTCGAGCTAATCTAACTTAAGTTTTCAGTAAACGCAACGGTTTCATTCTCTCCTTGTAAAGAAAAGAATCGGAAAAATCCAGATTGGTCAGGGTCACGGGTCCGGTGACTTGGCATGGAATGCCCCATATATAAATTATATTAGAAAATTATTAAATGCTAACGATGATGTTACATAATGCGTAGGTATATTAATTATATTATGAGTGATGTTGTTATACGTCGGATCGTTTCTGGGCGGAAATTAGAAATTCTATGGCCGGGTGGATGGAAATATAGTGGAAGGGTGCTGTTGTCGTTATTCAGCGACAGAAAGTTAGCGAAAAATAAAATATAGTAAGCTTTACTCGAATCTATTCCGAGGGTTGTCCGCGGCAAGGCGACCGCGCCGTACATGTAATTTGGGGTGACAGCTGACTTGAGCCACGGCCGAACCCGTAAGTGCAGCAATTTCATAGATACAATAATGAACCAAAATCAATTCGATAAAATATGATAACAACCCCGACAGTACGTAGACATTTTTTAAAAATAGCATAATTCAATTGTTATTTACAATTTTTGTGCGGGTTTTTCGCGACTTTTGCGTTTTTTTTAACAACACCCTATTCTTGCAAAAATCATCGTAAAGAAAAAATCTTACGCACTATCGGAGCTGTTATCACACTTCATCGAATTTCTTCTGATTCATTATTATACCGCTGAAGTTGCAGCGGTTTTGGTCGCGACCACGTAGCTATGAAAAAAAGAGGCCGCTGGGAAAATGCTGGGAAGCCCTCATTTTGTTTAGGAGAGCTCTGATAAAATTTATAAACAGTGTGCAAGGCTTGAATTATAAAAGTCTTTGCATGAAATTTCGATATGGTGTCCGGTTTCGTTGACAAAAAAATCCCCAAGTTTGCTTTATTTTTTGGTCGCTGGAGGAATTCACCCCCTTAAGGAAATCTTTTGGATAAATATTTTACCGAGTGCGGTGAGGTCATAAAGGAGAAGCAAGGGTCAAGGCGCTCGACTCTAAAACTTAAATAAAGTGATATATGATAACAAGCTATGTTACCTACGGTGCGTACCTAATAATCAATTTTTAACAATTATATGTGAATATTTTACAATTTCGGGTTACGTTCAGAAGCACCGTTTGCGTTTATACCGCTCACCTGCGGGCTATGGTCCCATGCCATATGTTCTGGATGGGATTCCACGGACGGATACATCGGTGATTTATGTGCTACGCTATAATCTCACTATTTCTTTATTAGAGTTAATTAATCATTTTAGACTTTATTATATTTTCGTCCAATTATATAAGGTTGCCCGTCACGTATAAATGAGGATAATTAAATCTTATTCGTGATTGTAGACTTTACTTTGATCGTACGAGGCTGATCTCGCGAATATTCAACTAATCAAAATGGATCTCACTTGTTATATTCAACAAAATAGGTTTGAGCGTCGTTAACCCCTTGGCCTGAGCGGCGTTGCCCAAACTCGGATTTGGAATGTATCCGGTAAGGAATGTATGATCATTTGTCAGTTGAATAACGATCGAATCATCCGTTTGCTCGGATAATCTTGAATCTTTGCGATCCGATAGAAAAAGTACGAGCGACCGCGCGCGGGACGAAGGTGTTGGGAAGCGGAAATTTTGGGTGAAATAAGGGGGAAAGGGTAAGTCGTGTATGGTCGCAGAGCCGGTCGCTAATTGGTGGTTTTGTTGGTCGTGTTTAATTAGCCATTTTGACCACCCACGTCGCGCCACGTCCTTTTGTCTCGCGTTTCCTCTTCTTCGTTTATATTTATTTATGTTCTTTTTCCACCCCTTTTCGTCGCCGCCTTTTCGCCAGGCTCTTGCCTTTTTTTACCCGCTTTCACTCGTCGGACAAGCCGCGCGTAGAGTACCTTTTGTCAACCGAGTAAGACATTTTGTCCAGCCCGCTCGGGGCCATATTATCCGCGCCAATATTTTTTCTCCCCAGCCTCATTGTTCTCCGCGATCTCGAATTCCATTTCCTTCGTTTCGGTTTTTCCGCCCGCGAGCTTTTCTCCTCCGGGCAATTCGACCAAATAGGCCGATTTCGCGATGATTTCGCGGTCTTCGTGCCGGAGCTGTTCGATTAAGCTTCGCGGAATCCCGGAGGATTTTCTTCCTGGCTTATTATTTCGCGTTGTATATGGGAACGGGACAGGAAGGTCGCGTGGAGCGACAATATCGACCGAGTCGAGACAAAAACGGCCGGTTTCTACCTCAGAAAAGAGTAGATTAGACGGTATTTATAAGCTTCCAAGTTCGGTGAATGGAATATGAATGATTATATTAAATGATAGGGGGAGAAAAGTTAGCCGAAAGTCTGCCGGATTCGCTCGGGCGTTCTGCAGCTGACGCGCGCGACTGTTTCCGTTCACGGTGGGTTGGGGCAGGATACGCGTGTCCGACTTTGCTCGTTAAATAATTTAATTACACTTTTTCCGGAAAAATCTCGCGCGAGACGCGTTGTCGGACAGTTTTTTTCTCGTCTATTCTGACGACCTTGCCTAATTATTTGCCGGGCAGATTCGAAGGTTCCGCCAACAACGCGGAGTTGTTGCCACGAAAAGAATTCTTCCACAACCCAGACACCTATTTTTTCCGATGTCTCTGAAAATTGTGAAAACAGATTTTACTTTTACATGCGCCGAAGCTTCAACGCCAAAGTTACACGTCTACTAGGAAATTTTCTAAAATTTGATGTATTGCGATAATTTTGCTTCGGACAATACATTTTTTCGAATAAAAGTTATAGGTTTTTGTGCAAATTGAAAGGAAAAAGTAATTGAAATGAAAATTGGATTTACAGGGTCTAAATGGTAAAGCAAGGTTACAAATGCCATATTCACGGATTTCAATAATTTTTTTTCGAAAAAGTTTGAGGTTTCGACAGAAACCAAACTAGATCGCAACGAATTTTTTTTCAACATTTCATCGATGCCAATATTTTTTATATGTCCTTGACACTTTTTGACTTCAAAACAATTTAGAATTTTTTTTTCTCGATCATCATATGATTATAAAACCAACAGCTATTTTTATTGAGTCGAATAGTTTTAAGTGTCAATATCTGCCATTGTTTGCGAAATACTGTTGTATGAAAAAGAATATTTTTCTTACGTCAAAAAGTATGGATGATCCGTAGAAAAATTTGATATCGATGACAAGTTGAAAAAAATCGGTTACGATTTATTTTCGCCGAAGCTAACTCTCGTCCCACTCTCGTGTTCAACTGAAAAACTTCTGTTTATCACAAAATATAGTCTGAAAAGTATCCAAGAAAAAAAAGTGTCGAAATGAAAGGTGTTATTGGACATGTATCTTCAAGAAAAAACTTGAAGAAATCAAGAAACCCAAAAAAATCCACAGAGAGTCCAGCCAACGCGTAGCAAAGTATAGAATTTTTTCAGAATTTTCCGTGACATCGGAAAAAATGGGTGGCTGGACGAGGAATAATGCCTCGTATACATTTTTTTTCTGCGTTCGCCTGCGGCCGCGATAACTTGCTTTTTCAGTCGTTGTGCAGATTTTGCTCACTTCTATTTCCAACATTCTAATCGGACCACTTGTCATTTGACAGGACTTGGGCGCAAGTGGTCTGACCATTAGAATGGAAATACTTTAACTACAACTGGCCATAACTGCGTCTGTGGAATTATCTGCGGGCTTTCGATCAATTGACCGAATCGAATTAGCGCAATTTTTGTCTCACCCGACACGTTTCATGCTCACGCCTGAATTCGGTGTTCGTCGAACAACGTATGATTAGGTTGTAGGTGTCAATTTAAACAATGAATGAAACATATATATTCTAATCATATTCATTCTTATTTTTGTAAAGAGGCGTTTGCGCGATTTTTTTTTTTTTTTTTTTTTTTTTGGAAATAGGTGCAGGTTTTCGACCTGTTTTCCTTAATGGTAAAGGGTATCTTTACCAATTTTTTTTATCAAGAATTATTTACGAACAACGGAGATACAGAAAATTGGACGGTCCGCTGTGGAAAAAAGGTCCTTCACGATAATCACTCTTGCTCGGGAACAAATCAATTAATATGAGAAAATCAAATGAATTGAGTTGTTGTACCGTAGTATCCAGTCTTTAATCAAAGGATTCGATAAAATAATGGTTTTCGGTTGAAATTTCGTTGAAAAAAGCACTCTATTTTTCTTGCTACGAAGAAAAGTATGCCTGGAAAAAATGATCTTTTGATAAAGAACTGATTTTTGATGTAACAAGAATGTCTAAGAAATTTGCAGCGAATCGGTCCAGTCGTTTTTGGGATATTTTGGTCAGCAATATTCGAACAGTCATTCCGAGAAAAACACGTTTAAAGCCTTAGGTCAGATATACAGGGTGTATCACCTTGTTTGTCCAGAATGGGCGGGGCTTACGTTAGTCGAGGCGAAACAAGTATATTAAATTGTTGTTGACACTTTTTTCCTGCATCAAGAAATCGTATCTTCTATTCTCGTGAGAATTTCGGCCTACGAGGATCTTATGCTCGTTGATTGGCCGTAGGGGTACGGCTTCGCGTCGACTAAGTTCCTCCCATTCCGGACACACGTGGTGATACACCCTATATACGCAAATAAAATGTAGCAAATAGAACGCTCGTAGTTCGCCGAACTTTTAACGAATCGACTTAGAATTTTTAGAGAATTCGTTAAAAACGAAGAACCGTTTTTTCCAAAAATTCAAACTAGATGTAACCTCTCAACCCTTCGTGGCATCACTATTTTTATACCCACGCGGTATGCCCACCATGACGAATTTGTCCGGGCCCAATTTTTTCGTGCCAGGGATATCTGGGCGCCTATTATTCTTGGATTTATGTTTCAGGATTCAGGAAAGGTTTTCACGAGGTTTTGTCCCAAAATGTTTGTATACTAAAAATTGCAACCAGCTTTCAAACAGTCAAAAATGAGCAATTTTGACATATCCCGCTGAATCCGTGATGACGAATGCGTCGTAGTGATGACACGAAGGGTTAGTGGTGGTCCGACCCACCATCCCATGGTTTTTCTAACGTTGCGACATAGCTATTATTTAAAAATGACCTTCAATTGTGAAAAAGTATTATCGCGAATGTATTGATTTCCATTACTTTTTTCCAAGTTCCAGAGAGATATATCACTTCTTTTGCATGTTCTCACGACTGAAATCGAATGTCGAAGTGCGGTCTCAAGGTGCACAGTGATATAAAATTCTTCTACGCGGGATTCCCTATCATCGGTTTCCTGTTCGTGCGGATTTTCGTAGGGTTAGGTGCGCAATAATATGTACCGTAGGATACATACTGATATTCTCTGCGCACGTTCGAAAGCTCCTCGCGGACGCTACAGGTGCGTGCCAAGTCGAGCTTCGCGTACGCCATTTTAAAAAATATTTCCAGAATCTGTACTTTTTTTGTCAAAGCTATCTTCATAAAATTTCTAACAAAGTAATAGAATTATGATCATTTTTTATAACGAAGCAGTGGTGTGCCAAATGTTTGACGTTTTATCCATCAAGTTACACGTAATAGTTCTTTTTCCAATTTTTTTTTACAAAAAGCCGACGGTAGTTGGCGACTGTATCCACAAGTCCACAATATTCCGTTTCACTCGAGTTCGTATTGTGCAAGCTTCGTATTGTATTCATTCTTCAATGGACGGGTGAATGTAAGCTTCTCTGCAGACAGTGCAAAAATATGACTTCTGTTGCTTTGTGTTAGTTTTTCAGGTTCTGTTTTAGTTCTATCTTCATTGGTGTACCAGTCAATATTTCAGATTCTTATTGTTTTCGTCCCTGTATATTTTTCATCTTGACTTGGATAGGTATCGGCCGAATTGCTCCAGAAAAATTCATGTTCCGTTTTCCCCGGCTCGTACTTTGTTTATAAAAGCTAAACTCGAACAACGATCGAGGTTTTTAGGCATGGAGGAGAGAAAATGAAGGAGTGGTTCTGGAGAGCATGCGATAGAGTGTGAAGGTGGGAGGGGTGGCCGGAAGAATGGCAGGATGGGTGGATAGCACCAATAGTAAAGAAGGGGGAGGTAAAAAAGTGGAAGAGTGCAGAGGAATTACGCTGATGTCAGCATTGTACAAAGTGTACGCAATGGTACTGGCGGATAGGTTAGAAAAGGAAGTGGAGGAGGAGAAGGGCATGGTTCCGCATAACCGGACGGGTTTTCGGAAGGGGTTAGAGACGATAGACAATATCCAAGTGTGTTAAATTATCTGATTAGTAGACAGATGGGAGAGGAAAAGTGTAACATCACCCCGTTCTTTTTAGACTTGAAGGTGACCTTTGACGCGGTGGATAGGAAGGTTCTGTGGGAGACATTGGAAAGGAGGGAGGGGGGGGGGGGGGGTCAGAGAAGGTTCAAGGGTAAAGTTAGAAAAAATTTATAAGGAGACAAGGAGTAGGATAGGAAGCAGGGTCAGGCAGGGGAAGTATTTTGGACGGCAGGAGAGGTAAGACACGTCTGCCAAGTTGGAATAACCACTTGAAAAAAATCAATTTAGATTGGAACGGGATTTAGTGCTCTTTTGTTGATAATTTGTTGCCGCAACCCCGATTTTGTTACCGCAGCCGTTTCTGCGGAATCAATGGCGATGCCAAGTTGAAAGCAAGCTAGCAAAGCCACCTGAAAAAATTTGGTTAAAATGAAAAACGAATAGGCCGATTTTAGTGCTCTTTTGTTGCTGTAGAGCCATGACGAGCGCGAGTTTGAAATATCAACCCGTACTCCGGAAAACCACCCCTCCCTAACTCGAAACACTGGTTGTTTCCGTTTTTTGGCCGCGTTTAAATTTCGCATTCATTTTTTCAACAACTCAGCGTGAATCTTCACCAATGGGATATGAGAAAATTGATCACGCGTACACGATTAGCGTTTTGTCATTCTGAATAGTCGAAGTCTTTGCATAAATTTGTTTTTTCACACTCGTCAAATTCCTTGAAAAAGATGTTCTACCATGACTCGTGACACCGAGGAGTATCGGAGCATTTTCCGACGGATTTTTAAACTGGTCCATAATTTTGCACCCGATGCTTCATATTCGAACACACGTATTTGTCTTGCATCAAAAACTCCGAATGTGGAGTACGTGGAATAGAATGTGAATTCTTATGCAATGGTCTATCAACAACTGTTTTCATGTAGGCCCTAGAATAACGAACAACTCCGTCAACTTGTGGAGCCAATCATCATTAACCTAACAATCGTGCAATTTGTTTGAAATGCAACGCGAATCGCGAAAATATTTGGAAAATCGGACCTTCAAGAGTAAATTGCTTCATATGATAATAATAATAATAATACTCGTAATAACAACAACAACAAAAACAACAACAACATCAACAATAAGAACAACAACAATAATAACAACAACAATAAAACAATTATTGTTCGATCAAATTTTTAACGCGCCAAGTCACGATTGTTATTATTATTGTTGATGTTATTATTATTACTACTATTGGTGTTGTTTTTATTATTATCTTTACGATTTGTTAGATCATAATTAAATCAGCAATGCTCGAACAGTTTGTAAACTGCTGGTATAAATTTTATAACCTTTCGAAATTTGAGCTCGTTTTGGTGAGTGGCGAAGCCAGAGCTTGAAAGCTCGACGATAAAGACGAGGTCGTCTACTATGAATTTACATACTCGTCATTTTACCACCCGTAATATTTCCAGAAGTTGGCTTACACCCCGAAATTGCGAACGAATTGTGTCTACCGTTCGTTCATCGTTTTTCCTCTGAACTCTGTCGAGAGTGGATTTCCTCGGTGATGAGTTCTCGTTTGTCGCTACTCCTTTCAAGCAAGCCTCCGACTGAAACGACTTCGTCGGATCCATTTCGTCCGAATTTCTCGCTTTACAGTGAGATGCACTCTGAGATTCGCCCTCGCATCTTCCCGTTCGCGAGGGAAGACCACCGCCACCCCGTCAAACCATCGGCGAGTGAAACCGTTGAGGTGTAATTTTTGGCGATGACTTCGTCATGATGCAACAACACCGCGTTGCGGTTTCTCCGATACTACGGATTTCTTCATTTCCGACGATTCCGTTACTCGAATAATGCTCGCGGCAAACGGGAGCGCGAAGTCATTTGATCGCATTCCAACGATCGATCACTAGATACTCATTAAATGAATAGTCGAAGAGTCGCAAAGAATTAACTACCTTTTTATTCGCCGAGTGATCGAAGAAGAAATTCCAATCACGATTATACGCAATTTACCATTAGTACACGTATTTTTCCACGTTGAATACGCGAATACAGCAGTAATTGAGGGAATGGGCGGAATAGCGTCGAAACTCGAATTAAATCAGAATTCAAATGTAAGATGGGAAATCACTGATCGCAGATCATTTGTTACAATTGATGCGCGATCTTGTCGTACCAGTATCTTTGGAAAAGATATATCCGAAATTTCGAAAAACTTGACCAACCGTCAAAATGATAATGAAAAACCGGGCTCGGGAAAAAACAGGCTCGAACAATAGTAAGGTCGAATATTTTTTAAAAACTTAGCAAAGAGGCTCAAAAGGGGTGAAAATCACTTCGAATATAACTGGAAAAGGCAGTAAATAAACGCGGTCAGCAGATTTGTAAAATTCCAAGCTGCAGGCCCAGTATGGTGCGTGCGCACTTGTGAGATTGATGTAAATTTCACGAATTGTACGGAACTTCGTAACTCGGGGTTGCTCGGGATCACTGATTACAAATTTGCTAGGGAATTTGTCAAATTCCAAAAATTCCAGGACGAATGTCAATATTTGGGGTCAACGAGCGAGGATCCGTCATAATATCCTCAAACTCCAAGGCAGCAGGAAGCTACCAGCAAGATAAGCGTGGGTGAAAAAACTATAAAAACGTCTCTACTCAAATTTCAAGGACTCCTGAAAAGAGTGGAAATTTCTCAGGTGAGAACTTCCTGGACTCGCAGTGTACCTCTTGGGACGGCCTTGGGCTAGGTTCGGAGCACTTCTACGGCTGGACAAGGATCTTAAAATCAACAGGGTCGGCGCCAGGTCACCTCAATGCTGGGATAGAGATTTTTTGTTAATATTTTCCATAATTGAATTGAAAAATCCCCGTCCTCTCGAGGATGAGGAATTAGTCTACTTTGGGCGCTTCACAATATGGCTATTTATACGAGTTTTTGTTGACAGTGCTTCGATAGATATTAATATAATAGTTGTTAGGCTCAATAAATACACTCTTCAAATATATTGAAGAAATTTTTTTTCATTCATTTTGCTCAATATTTATTTACAAAAATGGTAGACCAAGGCAACTGTTCAAAAAGTGCGCAGGTTCTCGATTTCTCTGCAACAATCTTTTGCAGATTTCTCTGCAACCGATCATCCGAAACGTAAAAATCAAATATTACTAAATAAAGTATAAATGTCGCCACAGCCCGAACTATTATTCATTTTCATGCATAATTGCCAAAATGGCCGACCTTATTGGGAAAAAAGAGATAAAGTGATTTTGCCATAAAAAATATAGTAAAATTTACAATTTTCATACGATCTCAGTTCGGGCGGAACCACAATTGTACTTTATCTAAAAATATTTGTTTTTTAAGTTTCGGATGGTTTGTTGCAGAAAAATCGACGATGTAAGTCACCGGCGTACTTTTTGAAGAGTTGCCTCGGTCTACATTTTTTGTAAATAAATATTGAGTAAAATTAATAAGAACATTTTTTCAAATATATTTGAAGAATGTATTTTTCGAGCCCAGCAACACTTCTATATTAATAACAACACTTCTATCATAACAACGTCATCGAAAATTCATAAAAATATCCTGTTTTTGGAGTGCCTAAAGTAGACAAGTCCCTTAATTGTCCCGAAATGAGAGTTCTGATTGTAATCGAGTTGGTTCGAATCTTTACTGCACTTTCCAAATCTCTTTTTTCGAGACATGCTATTGTCACGCGTTCAGAAGTGTTTCACCGGCCAATCTCATACGTGTTTTTGCGTATCTTCATCTCCCCAATCCAAATTCGATCTCGACGAGTTGCATGGATGTATAAAAAACGTTAAGAATCTGGTGCGATGTCATGAAATCGATTTCATCCTCAAGAATTTTTTTTTCCGCTGATTTGGATTTGAAAATCCATGTTTTCAGCTGTCAGAAAATCTTCGGTCACGCGTGCTTTCGAAATTTGATTATCAATTTCATAGCAATGATTCTGTTTCAATAATATATTCACAGTGATTGATAGGTCACAGAGATTTCAGCGGACACGTTGAAATATTTTGGAATGAATAACGGAATAATTTGCACACAATAAAATGGAAACGAATGAATGAAAATAGGACGAAGCAATGATACGAAGTATGATGTTGTCCGGAATTTTTCTTCAATAATCGATATTTATCTCTTTAGAAACTCTTCTCCAACCAAATGCAGAGTATAGTGTCGTGGATCGTGGACAGTTTTTGGATTAATGCAAATTATATGATCAATAATAATTGCCATTAGCAAGTACTTTTTACAAATTACTGGTCGATGATTATTTCTGCGATCGACGAATAAATGTTAATTAGGGCGCTCATCCACGGCTCGCGACTTCCACTCGTCCAGAGTCACGTTTTTCGGCCAATCCTCATCGTCGGCCTCAACATGGCCTTGTCGTCTTCGTTCTTTCGATTTAATTTCAACTGCCACGAAGCATTCTCCCGTCTTCTTAGCGAAAGCCCTTCGATCCATGATATTTCGTTGAATCCCTTCCCGTTAAATTTCTCGCCGTTTCCCCGCCTCTCGTCGCGAACTTTGACCTTAATCCCGAGATTCCAGCATTGGAATGCTTCATCGCGCGTCGAAACGTCGACCGTTCAGTATATCGTTATTGTTTTCGTCGAATGAAGACCAACCAAGATCGACCACAATGGATGTCACTGCTTGCGAGCTTCTCGCACTTGTCATATGGTTTTTTAAAAATGTACAAAACCGTTAACCGCGTGTTTTTATGCCTCTATAATTCGAAACTCGTAAATAAACATTCCAATTGACGGACACGTGAGGATATAATACATATTACATATACATATATATATACATATATATATATATATATATATACATATATATATATATATATATATATATATATATAATATGTACATGTGTAATATACGAGTCATTCCATCAAATTATGTACGCAAATCCGGTCTCAACATTTTTGTCAATTTTTTTTGACATCCTCATATTGTTTAGGTGTTAACGATACACCGATCCACGCAGGACGGGGATTAACGCGGCATTCGGTGAACGCGCGATCTCCTCTGCGCCGCGGCGGTCGACGTTACAACTGCGTCACACTCAAAGCCTATTGGTTTTCATACAAGCAGGTTGTGTGATTTTCCATAAAAATGACTAACTCGCGTGAGGAAAAGTCCTGCTTCTTTTAGGACAATTATAAGTCGCTAAAAAACACCCCGAAATTAAAAAGGAAAAAAATAATTGGTCACTTTTAATTAATATACGATAAACTATCATATTTTCATACCTAACTAATTACATACGATTCCGTAATTTTTAATCACCTTTTGAAGTCGGTGTCTCAGGTAAAGTTCCCTCCGCACGCTGCTGATCATACAGGCACGATTTCAAAATGTAATTAAAAATTAAGGAATTGTATGTACATAATTAGTTAGGTGTAAAAATAGTTTATCGTATATTAATTGAAAGAAATCAATTATTTTTTTCCTTCTCAGTTCCGGAGTGTTTTTTTGAGGGCGTTTTTTTTTTTAATTTAAATTTCGAAAATACATAGACAAATACATAGTTGATAGGCGAAAGTTTCTGGACCATCTGTATTGCACTTTACTGTAAATCGAGTTATACCGTTTATTATCGACGTATTGCGTTATTTACCACACCGGATCAAACAGTCGACTTGGAAAAAATACAGGACGAACAAGAAATCTTTTTTATACTTCCTGATGCACCTATAGTAATTGTCAGAGAACGTCCAGTGTGTCTTCAAAAAGATCCTTCATCACGGTTTTTAACGGTTTTTAATCCGTGAAAATTTTGTTAATTGCGCTGAAACATCTTATCGATCAATGTCATGACATTTTTCCAAGATATCATGACGTTATGATATAGTATATTATAAATTACATATTATCATCAGTATATTACAGGGTGTCCCAAAAAGACCCAAACCCCTCGATAAATTCTCAAGACAAAATATTGTGAAAAAAATGTTGGGAGAAAAGTTGAGTTGATTTTTAAAGCCAACTTAAAATCAACTTAGATTTTTTCAATAGAAATCCCCAGTTTTCCGTATTTTCCAAATAAAAATACGTATGTATTGCGTCAAAAATCTTTCTTGATAACGCTCTGTTCTCTCGCCAGAGTGCGCTAAGCGTTGACTTTCCCGGTGTAATATCGTCAAAGTTGCGCTAGATATCGGAAAATATTTTGCACGAAAATTGTAAGGTTTCGAGGAAGTCGGATAATGGTGATCTTACCGTTGACCTTGAGCCCAAATTTCGAGGTCAATTTGAGGACAGCGTTGAACATTGATTTAACCTTCAACATTCGACTCGTCAAATCGAAGATCCATGGCTAAAGTTACCGCTAAATTGTTTTTTTGAAATCTCACAACTTTTTCTTGACCTTTTTTTTCATAGGACTGCATCTTGAAAAATTACAGAAGGGTTCGCGTCTTTTTGGGACACCCCTCGTGTTATAATATATTATCATATACCTGCGATTTCGGAAGGAACTTCGTGATGCCAGTGTGATGGCGATAGAGAGGGGGAAAATCGAGGTTTATTGCCGATTTACTGTTGCGGATTCGTTTATGTATTCACATGTACGTGTATGAAAATAAATAAATGCGTGAATATAAAAAGAATTGTCGTTAACATTTCTGCTATAGAAAATTGTGCCTCCGAAATCGATGCGTAGTTTTCCGAAAAGTTGTTAGCCTTGACCCGCATATTTGATGCCTCAAAATGCATCAGTCTAGCGATTGAGATCTATATTTTAAAATTCTGCTCGTCACCTGTCGTTAAGAAAATTGCTTTTTGTATTAATGCGCGATTCGGAATATTCATTTTCCACTCATTATGGCGATCCGATAAGGCGAATGATATTCGGAATGCGTCGAGTCGTGGTTCGATACCATCAAACGGGAATAACAAGAAGCGTTGTTTACGAACATTCCTCAAAAACGAATGAAAATACCTCGTTTGAAGTTTTTTCCCCAATTTTTTTCAAAGATAGTCGAAGACTTGGCGAATAATATGCCAAAATAAGCGTTAATGTATGGTAACCTGTGCATGATTGAGCCTTGAAGCGGTTTGATAAATATTCATTGTACCTATAGATATACCTTTTTGTAAATGTGATGAAATACGCAAAGTCCTCGACGAGAAAAGTATCAGAAAAGTCTCCCATTGAAAATTTGGGTTCTTCTCGTTTAACCCTTTCAGTCGCGAGTTTTTGCATCGGCGGTTTTTTTATTCGAGGTAGTAAGCTTTTGAGATATCTGATTGCGTATCCGCTGTGAAAATTGCAAATTCAGCGATCTCGCTAACTCTCGTATAGCAAATTTCAGAAAATCTTATCATATTTCAAATCTTTAGTCCGCCATATTGAATCCGCCATTTTGAATTTCAAAAATTCAACAGTGGATTCATAGTCAGCGACCTGAAAAACCTTCGTATACAATCTTTCAGATAATACTATCTATTATTTCCAAAATTCAGTTTTTTTAATACTAATTTGATAATTGCAATAATTATTTTAAACAGTTATGCAATATTATTATTTTTTCAACACTCGTTGGATTCCTATTGAAGGCAGTGTCCCGCTGACGGAAAGGGTTAAATATGACTCGTGGCATGCGATCGCGGCTCTTCTCAGCGTGTGACTTTCTTTGATACATTTCCGTTTACTCGACGTTCTGTTTTTCTCAGGCTCCTCGAAAAATTCATTTTACTATAACCGCGTGTGCATTTTTTTCTAGCTTTCGATGAAGGCTCGACATTGTTTTTGAAATCGTTTTTCTTCATTTCTTCGCAAAGTTTCGCGCGTTACCAGCTGACAGGCGTTTTTCCCTTTTGTCTCTGGTCTCGTCAAAAAACAACCGACCAGTCATTCCAAAATTCGAGAGAGCGGCCACGTTTTTTTTTTATTCAACTAAACAGCTACACCGACACTTCGCGTCTCTTCAGCCGCGGCGTTAAAGGAGTTTTGCCGTAATATGCTACCGAGATAATTTATATTCTACGCGATTAAATTTACGAGAGAATTATGCAGCGTCGGGAATTCGTGCCTGTCGGAGACTGAGCCCCTGAACTTTCTTGTCTTCTATTTCCGCCCTTGTTTCCTGAATAATTTCATACGATATCATCTCTCATTATTCTGCAACGATTACCCGATTACGAAATTTGACGATAATTTCTGGAAAAGAATAATTACAAAACTGCTAATCTCTGCCTTGCAGGTTCGCCATATTTCTCTCGTTCTCTAAACGCCACGCTCGAAAGTTTTTGTAACTGTTTGTCACTCCATTATTCATCCAAAAAAGCGCATTGCTATGCCTGAGATAAATTTTGGCCCACTTTTGCTCAATTTTGTCTCGTATGTATCATTTTGCTGTTCAACGATCGACATTTTCCGTGGAATTATGATTGTTCAAAAAATAGCGTTGAACTCGAAATGACGTTGAAGATGACTTTAGCGTTCAGCGGCCACCAACCCTGCAAATTTTGTATTCCCAATTTTTTCCTATCGCGCTTTCCTAGCAAGATTTTCGTCCGGGCCAGTTCAAATGAAACGCTCGGTAAACATGGAATAGCTCAGAAAATACAGGCGTGTCCATGTCAGTTCTTGGGTTGTTAACTATCCCGGGTAGAAATTATTCCAGACTGCCCTGAATGACGCGAGGTCCTTGATTGGCGAAGTCCCTACGGTCCGAAATCCGTCTGGCGGGAAATGTCCTTTGATGGCCCTTTTACGTCTGACGCGAGAATTTCGAAATTCCACGCTTTCGTGGATGGGCCCCGAAAAGCCCTGTCAAAACGGAACTCTGACCTCTGAAAACACAGAGCCGTTGAGAATCGGAGTTTCACTTTAAAGCGCCTTGGATTTTCCCTGTCTGGACAAAATCCCCTCGATCATTGCGAAAACGCGCGGTAGTCGCGTAACAGTATGCGCGTGTTTTTCCTGTAACTTACGTCCTCAAATCTCGGATATACATAAATACATCTATTTTCTACATTACATGCCTCCCAATATGTAAATTGAGAAAACATCATTTTGCAACATATGATATTCTATTCGTTACATTTTCAAATGATAAGTTCATTAATTAGTTCAAGAATTATTTCTCTGGAGTTCCAGTACATTGATTACTACATTAAAATCAAAATAAATTGAAAAGCATAAAAAGACGCAGCAACTCCATTTCATAAAAATCAAGCCTTCTACGATAGTGGATGTTAGTATAATTTTCAACGATGTTAAAGAGGTAAGGCAAACGCTTTTATATTCTGTGTTTTTCGAAAGCTTAGAGAAAATTTAATAATTTTACATTCTACGTCAATCAAACGGAATTCTTTAGTTAGAATCAATGGTTCGTGATGTAATTGCCACTTATTTAGCTCACTGGAAGAAAATGGATAGAGAAAAATGGGTTCGATCTTTTTCCAAATATGTCCTTGAATCTTAATATTTCCTTGCATTATAATCAATTTCTTCGTCTCAAATACTTCTTTGTGTACGAAAACGAAATTGCTTGGACATTTATTCGTCAGCGTGTACCTTTTATATTTCAATTTGACGATGTAATATACAAAAAGTAATACTTCCCAAAGTCGTGTACGGCCATGGTAAGTTTTTCTGGTCTTACCAGGGGCAACTCGCGAGGGACTCAAGTGGCCCTCGGAACGAGGACCATGAAGAAGAGTGTTACATTCCGGAATGGCTCTAGTCAGACTGTCCTGTAAGGTCTGCGAAAACAGACGTGCCTATCTAGCGCGGGCCATGAATATTCCGTGGAATAATTTCTACCCAGGATTCAGTATCCGGGTTCCAAGAATAGTAATAAAGAAACGCGTTACGCTTTTTTGACAAATTTTCAAACTACTATCCATTGCATCACTCGTTGTGGTGATAATGTATCGTGCAAGGACTATATTTACACGATTCTGCGATGAAGTTTTTTTTTTCTTTCCAAATATAAAATCCATTTTAACATATCGCTTCACACTTTTGTGTTCTTCCACTTTTAGATCTACGTACGTTTTGAAAACTCTATATATGAAAATAATAGTAAGACAATCACGTTATTTCTTGAATGCAGCATACGGAAGAACGAAGTTCAGTTGAGTTACCCACAGAAGAGTAAACCCAATACTGTGAACAGAACGAACGTTGGGGGGTCGTTTTCCAGATGAAAAGGAATTCAAGCGCCAACAACACGTAACGACGGGAATTTTGTAGGCAATTCAATCCACCGCGAAACGCGATGCTCACGGAAACCCGGTAAAAATCATCTTACAGAGTTCGAAAAATGGAGGTTCCGCGAGTTGTTCGAAAAATTGTCCAAGTTCTAAGAATCGATTCGACCCAACGCATACGGCGCGACGAGGTATGAATATTTCAATTATTTGTGTTGTCGAAGTATCTTTTTCACAAAAATGATTTGACGTAGCTTCATTTCAACGGACAGTATAAATATATAACGTTTACAGACTAGAAGACTCACTAATCAAAGATTCCAATGGCATAACATTACCTAAAATGATATTTATCATTTTTGTTTTTCGATGTCACGATGTTTAGATTTGTACAGATAAGCCATCAACATCGGCTACGAGACTACAAATGTGATTTTTGTCGTGATGTAGGACTGGTTAGAAATTTTTCACGCTGATATGTGATTAACCAACTTGGTGTTCTGGTTTAGGGGAGACCGAGGGGAGTTGGAACAGAGCCAAGTCTAAACAACATTGATTCACGGTAGTAGAAAATCGTCTAAAATTTCAAAAAAATATTCAACAGAATGTTTAACAAAAGAACAATTTTTAAAATATTTTTTTGAATTTTCAAACAATTCTCTACTACCGCAAAATCAATGCTGTTTCAAGTGTTACGTCCCCGCAACTTCCGACACACAGCTGTTAGTAAATCCGTAGCATCGTATCCCTTTTGCCAAGCACCACGGTTGGTGACGTCAGAAGCGAGGAAAATGTTATCGCATCTCGCTTTCCACGAATCCTGACCTTACAGAAAATATCTTCCCTTAACTTGAGCATCCCCCACTCTACTATTTTCGGCCTTCATACCAGAATCTGCATAGAGCATCACTGTTCCTCTGGAAAAATCTCAGTGGAGGGGACAAGCTACGCCTCTTTTTTCGGGTATAAATACGCGCCCAAAACCGAACATTTTCGTCATTCGCTTGAGAGAGACTTCTCGAAAGGTTGGCCAATATTCTACATCCTCTGAATCCTGCTAAATCTTGAACGACGGGAATATTCCAAGTCCTTACTTCGGAATATTCTAAAATATAACTCTGAATCCTACTACCTCTGAATCCTGCTAAATCTTGAACGACAGGAATATTCCAAGTCCTTACTTCGGAATATTCTAGAAACATAACTCTGAATCCTACTACCTCTGAATCCTGCTAAATCTTGAACGACAGGAATATTCCAAGTCCTTACTTCGGAATATTCTAAAACATAACTCTGAATCCTCTGAATCCTCTGAATCCTGCTAAATCTTAACGAAATCACAAACTCGAATATTATTCCAAATCTTAAAGCACTGAATCACGCAAGTCTGAACTTCGACTCGTATCTGAGATTTTTCTCGCCGAACCGATTATCATTTCATGTTTGTACACGATCTGCACTTAACTCAAATATAAACTATAGTATTTTTGAATTGTGTCTAGCGAACCTTTAACCTACAACGTGAAACTCGCTCCGTCGAACAATCCTCACCTACGTTCGTGCCCAGCGTGAAACTCGCTCCGTCGAACAATCCTCACCTACGTTCGTGCCCAGCGTGAAACTCGCTCCGTCGAACAATCCTAACCTACGTTCGTGCCCAGCGTGAAACTCGCTCCGTCGAACAATCCTCACCTACGTTCGTGCCCAGCGTGAAACTCGCTCCGTCGAACAATCCTTACCTACGTTCGTGCCCAGCGTGAAACTCGCTCCGTCGAACAATCCTTACCTACGTTCGTGCCCAGCGTGAAACTCGCTCCGTCGAACAATCCTCACCTACGTTAGTACCCAACGTGAATCTCACTCCACCTAATCGTTCCACGCACTTGATCAGGGTACTATTCCTTGTAACCTCACGGTTTCCCCATCACCAAGGCATTTAGAATCAACGATAGGCTAGACCTCGGTCCCCGGTGGAGAGGGCGGAAACGCCTTGCCCCAAAACAGAGGTCACACAACGAAATACGCATTTTGTTCGTTAGCCCAGACAATCTTCGGATTTAATAACGGCAGGACGAACACGTGCTATTATTATTTCATAACACAAGTCACCTCCGTTCCAATTCCCCTTGATCTCTCCTACCCTAAAACCAAAAACTATTTTTTTTCATTTCTCTCTGAAATGTTACCCTATATTGAAAAATTCGCATTATAATTCAGCTGTTTTATTTCAATTTTCCCCTAGGTGTTCGTGTTTTCGCCACTCTTCCCTTTGTTGTCGAATCGAGTCAAAATCGATGTCGTCATCCTTATTGCCAACGTCACCAACGTAGATATCAATAATAGGAATAATAGGAATCGATCGGTGAACAAATCTACTGACTGCTCAATTTTTGACCAATCGCGATATTTTGTTCGACTCGACTCAACTCGATGAAAAAATACGCGTTGCTTGTGGGAACAAGTAGGTACAAGAAGTGGTGTTTTCATTATTTGCCACCAAAATAGTACAAACTCACGGTGTTTTCGTCTGCTACACCCTGATATTAGGTAACTTTGTTCTTCAGCTTTATTTGCGATTAGTTTTTTACGAGCTATGAAAAAAGTGCTACCACTACGCGGATGTATAATTTTTTACGAGTATTTGAGAAAAAATCATGAGGATTGGTCAAACATTGAGCAGTCAGTAGATTTTTCGACTACTCGACTCCTATTATTTTCACTGTGCGCTGGTGTGCGGTAACGCGTTATAGAGATGAAGTGCCGAATGAAAGAAAAGTTGACCCAAGTTCATGAAATGGCTAAGTTGATGAAGTCTGACGCTTTTCTGAATAAATTGATTAAATGTTGATGGGAATGCTCCTCTGGAGTTGAGAATGCTGATCAACGTTTATCGGATCGACGTCGAGACGCGAACAAAGTTGCGACGGGGGCGTTGCCGTGATCGGTTTAATATTTTGCCAGTTTGACACTTTTTGACAGACGTCGGAGCGGGGAGATGGATAGATATACAGATAGATATTTCTTAACGCCCTCATTATCTCTGGGGCAATTTTACGATTTCAACGAGATCATTTGCTCTCGCAGATGATACTGGTCGGAGAACAATCACTTGATTATAAATAGTGCTTCTGTTTCAAGGAAGAAATACAAAGTACGATGACGGTAAGAACCAGAACTTGGAGGATGGCTTCGGAAGAATAGTAGTAATAACACAAATTGAAAATCATGCTCGCAACATATAGAATAAAAATAACAAAAGTAGAATAGCATAATGTAAATGAAATCAAAATAACAATAATAAAATAGACCGAGGTAAACAGAATAGCGATGAGAAAAATACCAAGAATCTCATAAAGTTACATCCAACATAAATTTCAAACTTGGAATTCACGTCGCTCTGCAAATTTCTAACAAACACGAACATCGTCGAGCCAATGATAATTCCAACTCGAGATAACATCCAACGGGTAGAAGAAGTTGGTTGAAAAATAGATTGAAAATAAGTAGGCTACGCGATAGTAGGGAGAGGGAGGGAAGGAGGAGGCACGAAGCAAGATTAATTATGTTTCCGACGCTTCGATCTCGATTCGTTTCCTTGCCAGGTTCGGATATCAACTCGAGAGACGACGAGAGATCGTAGGTTGATGGAGACGCGAGCGGAGAGAGAGGGAGAGAGTTGATCTCTGAAAAAATGGTCGAGCGACGTCGGACGTTTGATGGTGACACGTCTGATTGGCACCTTTAATTGGAAGGGATTCTTTCTCGTAGCTCTCGTTTTATATCGGCGAGGTGATTGGCTGGGCGGGGTGAAGCTTGAGCCGGAGGTAACGGAACACGTAAAAAATGAGCTTCCAGCCTCTCTTCGGCTCTCCTCTCGCTCGCTATCGTTCGATTTCTTCCATCGCTTCGTTTCGTTCGATGCCTCGGATGGACGTGGCTCGAAACGCTCATAACAAAGAGTAGATCCTCCTCTCGAACAACAACGAGGAGAAGGTCGTCGAGGACCGAGAAAACGAAGGGAATGACGGAAACGGAAGAGGCCGGAACGACTATTGCAATCGTCGAAAGTGCTGTGAGAAACGATGCTTCGAAAATAACATTTCACGACGACTGTTCGTTCGTCATAATTTCATCCCGCGTATTCGTTGTTGTCGGTATGAAAAGTCATTTGTTTCTATCGCGTATCAATATATCATATGATATAAAAGTTCGTACTGATAAATATTATTTCAACGCAAACGTATGCCAAGTCGTTTCGCGAAGACGTCCAGAATCACAGACCGTGGGAGCACGCACCAAAGATTCATCTAAATAAATAAGATTTAACGACTTTCATCACTCATCAGCGGAATTCGTTTCTGGAATGACTATTTCCGACGGCGAGGTTTGTTTGAAATAATATAACCAACAACAAAAATTATTTCTGTGCTCGCTCGATCCAAGTACCTACGGTTGATACGTAAGTTGATAAGTAAGTGGAGATTTGTGCTGATTTTCATAATCGCAGTTTCTCAGGATTTTCATTCGCAAAATTCAACTCGAGCCCGCGACCTTGTTGATTTTGAGCCAAGCGTGTACGTAAATGCGTCGATACGTCTCTCCGCCGTTCCTCTATACATGCATACATATGCGATTGCGGGGAACGTAGGCAAGTTATAGGTTCTCGCATACGTGCGAATTTACGAGAACATACGTTGCCCGAAAGAAATATGTATTTTATGTTTGTGGTACGCTGAGAATATCAACGTTTTATTACGCGATCCGCTAACGTCGATATATTTATATACATAGTCGAACTCTGCTTCCGGCAGAGATGTAAAAGCGTCGAAGGGATTGCCTGTCGTCGAAACGAGAAAATTCGACGCTCGTTTGTTCGCTACATCGTAAGCTACCCCGATGGTTTGATCTTTTGAATCTCACATCTCTCATCGGGCGCGAGATACAGACCCGGAGAGAAAAATTGACGGTAAAAAAATTGAATGGTTCCTTTTTTCTAGCCAACTTTCGTCCAGAGATTTTCCCTCGTGGATACGAAAGTGCACCGCAGTGAGAGAAGTGAATCTCTTAGAACGTGCGTGATTCGAAATAAAACATTACGACGCGTTTTCAACACGGAACGTGATAGGGGAGGGTGGGTCACGACACTCCCTGAGTAATTCGTGTTTATGGCTTTCAACCATTACGTCGGTTTACTTTTGTGCTATCTCGAACGAATTCACCGATATTTTGTCGAAACTGAAAGCGACGGTTTCCTTCGACATTAAACAGAGCCACGAGACCGGGGCATTTTCCAACGTCTCATCTCGAGTGGTGTTCATACGATCCGATACACGACTCGCTAAGGGATCGCCGTTTCGACCATCGAGGCGAGGGCACTTCTGGAGAGACTTCCAAACGGAGAACATCGGCTTTTTCTCATATACGCGCTTTTAGACAGCATCGTACGCGACGCTACGCGATTTTGTACCGTCGACACATCATCCAATAAATTCCACTACTTCCTTAACCGGCGTTTCTTACAAAACTCCCGATTTCCTTTCTTTTTAGGATACAACGCCTCCCCTCTCGCCCCTCTAAAAAAATGATGAGAAAAATAATTTTTTTGGCCCTAAGAAATTATTTTGAATGTTGAAAATGTTCGTCTTCATCTTAATTACTCTGTTTAAATCGGTGCATTTGCTGCGCTTAACGCGTATCTCATTGAAGATAAGTAAATACATAAAAATTATCGTATATTCACGAAAAGAGAACAAACAAAATTGCGTCCAAATTTTTTAGGTGGCCCATCGCACGATGATTTCAAATGGAAAAAAACGGGGATGTCTCGCTTCAAGCGAATTTTTGAGATAATAGAAAATTTCTCAACGGGGATATACTCCAAAAAGATAGTAGAATATGGTGTGTTCACTCCTAGTTACGAGGAGTCCCTCGAACGTTTGCCAGAATTTTTTTTCAATCTGTCAATAATTTGAAGTTTATAAGCGACTTCAGAATGGAATAAAGTGTTTTGTCAACAGGATAAAATGGAAAACTTCTATTTTTTTTCTTCAAATATAGGTATATTTGTATTTCACTTGAAACAACAAAAAACTCTATTATGTTCGTAGTTCTCAATTTTTCTATCGCTATAAAAGTGGAGATTGCACAGCTGTTTGAAAAAAATATATATTCTATGCAACGCAGGCATACTTTGCGCGTTTTTTCAAGC
Organism: Arge pagana; assembly: GCA_963969455.1. Lineage (NCBI taxonomy): Eukaryota > Metazoa > Arthropoda > Insecta > Hymenoptera > Argidae > Arge > Arge pagana. The sequence goes on along the minus strand of OZ018311.1, from coordinate 16,235,319 downwards.
CTGTATTTGGTAGCTAAAGTAGTCGTTTTAATGTTGGAGTGCGAACGAAGGTGATGCGAACCTGAGCTGGGTTATAACCTAACCTCGCGTCTTTCAATTGTTAGGCTCACTTCACCAAGCCTTTTTGTCTACGACTCGTATCGCAAAATCGCGCTCGGTTGGAAAAAGCTCGCTTTGCCTCCATGGTACACGCGCCTCGGATTTTCATCGTTGAATTATCGCAAACGTATGTGGAATTTATTTGAGACAGACCGAAACACCTCGCATCCGGTGGTCAAAAGTTACAAAAAATACTTTAGCGGCTTAGGGGGGCCGCCGTGCCTTGGTCTCCTCTACTACGGCAAATGTGCTTTTTGAAAAGCATATACTGCTTTTCAAGACCGCAATCAATTGAAAGATCTCGGACTTGTGAAAGCACGAAGCATGCGACGGAACAGTATCGTTACGGCTCATCTCGCCACACTAATTGTAGACATATTAATTATCTCGCCGTCGACGTACATTGTTGCAGTAAATATAATAATCCAGCCGACGTTTCGCGAAAGAGATAATCTCAGCGTTACCCTCTAATAAACTTATCCGCCCGACTCGCAAATTTCTCGTACACGATTCTCATTTCTCGTTCGTTTCGAAATTCACTGTCGGACTGTGTGGCCTCTGAATGCATTCAACTATGCCAATATTTTTCCATTGATAAAACCGAAACGCGATATAGTCTTCGAAGTTATTTTTTCTCGATACAATGGCACCTCGATTCACCACCTGGACAATTTCCTAATCCCGCAGGTTAGCTACCTATATTCCATTTTTTACGACTCTCTTTTTCGTCAACATTTGTGTTGTTTACCGACCCTTCGTTTCTTGTGCTGGACAATTTTTATAAAAGATCAGCTCTACCGCGTCTAGTGGTGGGCAAAAATGGAAACAATTCCAGTCACGCGTCAGTTTTTATCGCATAGCCATAAATTTGGTTTAATCTCCTTGAAATGTCGTAAATTTTGAGCTACGATTTCAGTGTGCTCTGGTGTTAAATGCAGCACGTATTGCATTCTCTCGAGTCGATAGCATCTCGATCTTGTTTCCGTTTCGGAATCTGCTTTATTTTATAGCAAGCTCGAAGTAAGCGCAGCGGTGGCCAACTTCCAATTTCCAGATGCTTCCAATTTACGCGATGTGCGAAATCCGACGCCCAAACGCTCCAGGCGTACGAGCCACATCTGTTCCTCGCCATCTCCTTACGTTAATGGTCCAGACTCTTACGACATCCTACGGAGCATCGAAGTCTTCGTTATCCTCGCCAGTCGCTATGTACGACGGACTCCCAAAAAAAAAATTGTGACGCGATACGTTGAAACGGAGTTTTCATTTGAAACGAGCAAGTTGAAATCTGCATGCTTCAAGCGAGAGTAGTCAAAAAACTGTTTCATCGCAGACCAGTGTAATCTTTGAACTATTAACGAACAAACGAAGCTTGTCCATTATAGATTTTCTATTGTGTGTTCTTTGGAATAGCAAAACTGCTCGTTTCTCGAATTTATGTTGTATCCATTAAGTCTCTTCGCTGCTTTTATCACTGAACTTCTACGACAAAACTTATCGGCAGCACAATTATTAAGTAGAAAGTTTCGCAGGACAATCGCGGAACGAGTGAAATGAACGGTTTACTAAAATTTCGCGCGAATCACGGTTTTTTTAAATGCAACGATCGTTTCTGCAGACCCGCGTTCGGTCGTACGGGCTACCATTTTTGTTCCGTTTCTTGCCCTTCTTCGATCGAGGACAGTGCGCGCAGTGGTTGGGAATCGGAAAAAAAGGCCAAAAGTAAAATAAAAAAGTTTTCAACGCGGAGAACTCTGTTCAAAAATCTCGTGAATCGTACCTACTTATCTTTATAAAAATATGTCCGCCACTTTGGGTCCGCCATTTTGAATTTTATATTTCCCAGTCCATTCTCCAAATCAACACCCTAAAGAACATAAATAACTTCAATCTCGCTTAAATCATACTAGTTTTTGAAAAACATGCCCGCGATTTTGGACCCGCCATTTTGAATTTTCGATATTGAAGTATGATTTCGGAATCTGGGACCCGAAAAACATGAAATGTGAGACATTCTCTAGAAAGTGTGAAACTTTCGACTTTTCGACCGAATTATTTGGGATTTCCGACCACTGTGCACCAACGGAATGAGTCGCTTCACCTGAGGTGTATCTTGCCAGAATTGGCAATATCACTCGATTGTCTGTCGGGTTGCCAATAGAATGGTGGGTCAGAGTTACCGAATCTACAGGATCCAGCGATTGCAACGGAGATAGTAGACTCGTAACGTAGCCGAGTAGATGTAGCTGTAGCAGCTGAACGTCAAGGATAATCAGTCCGCCATGAATGGCGGATTATCAGCTGTATTCGTGAAGACTGAAAGAGAACTAGCCACTAGCGTCTTAGGATCGTTGGTGCTTTCCAAAAGCAGGCGAAAATCGATTGAATCGGCTTAAGTGCTACGATTAGAAATTTTCTACGACATTTTTATACCATTACTAATTCATCGACGCCGGAGCCTCCTGCGTTCTTAAAAATTTCAATACAATGTTTAAAATGAAAGATTGAAATCACATTTAGAAAATTCCCGCGTTTATGCATTGTTCGATAAAAAATGCAACGTTGTCGAGCTTATATCGCACTTCGTATTCGCAAACTTTTTTTTATTAATTAATGTATGTTATAAATTATAACAATGTTCAGACTTTAATGAAATACTTGTCCGACAGCTTCTTACAATTTTATATAATTTGACTCATTTCTGTCTCTTCTAACCTGCTGTTCATTTCAAAAGAACAAAAGCTCACGTTGAACGACATATTTTTATGATGGCATTCGCCCCAAAACCAATAGTATAACTAATATTAGGAAAACGCGTATTCGTTCAGAATACTTCAAAAATTATCATTCTTACGTGTCACAAAATCCTATCATTGCATCGAATACTAAATTTTAGCGTTCATGTTTTTCTTATTTCGATTGAAAATCACTGCAGAATGTTATTCGATGAAAAGATTGTTGATCAAAATATTACGAATGATATTATATAACGATACAATAATCGATTGGATGCGGTGTCAGGCAATTTGATACGGATAAATTTGACTAACGTAAGATGTACCCGTAATGCAATTAATTCACACATTCACGCGAGATTTTCATTTGTTCTAATTTGAGACGCCAGATTTTTAGGGACAGTGCACAGATTTTTGTTATTTTCGAGTCCAAATTAATCATTGGACTTGCCAAAATAGTTTTCGTGAAATTCATTCTTATCGTATTGATGATGGTATGATTAATATTGATTTTAATAAGCGGCAGCACCGGTGGTTCGAGTCATTCACCAAAATAACCGAGGTTACTTCTCAATTAGCGTTATTTACGTATTATTTGTTCAAATTATTCGTTGTTGCGAAGTGTTGAACGAATATTTGTAAAGCCTTGTTTTGGAAGTTATTTGGTCCAAATTAATCAACAAGTGAACTTCGTTTCTCCATAAATTAGTTTTGCGCGTATTTATCATAGAAGCATATTCTTTTCTAGAAGAAACAAAACTTATTAAACATAAATGAATCTTATTAAGACTCGTAAATTATTGTTTTATCAACTTAATTGGATGCTCTTTTACGTGAAAAATACCAAAAAACCTATTATCAATTATCCGTCAAAACGAGGAAAAAACCTAGAAGATCGGACGAGTTCGTCGTAATCGAGGAGTAACTCGGAATTGAAATTGTATCGGATTCGACAGTCACTTCGGTACAGCGAAAATCGGAGATTGGAATTGAGCGAAAATGAAACTTAAACACCCGTTACACGGGGAGATGTCGATGCGAGGGTTGGGAATATACCGGATATATAGCGTTCGGCACAATATCCATCTACATAGCACGTAATACGGCGGTGCAGCGACGCGGGATTTACGTTCACGATCCCTTCGAGTCAACGTTCATTATTACGTGTCACCCGTTCTTCGTCCGAAGTAGGGTAGGGGGACAGATAGGTATACGTCGAGATGTATATACCCGTCGCTGTGGTACGTGTTACGTAGCTTCGGGTCGCATCTACGCCTTGTATTAAGCCTATAACATCAGCATATACGGGCGTATTGTTGCTATGAACGTGCATGTAGAAATGCGAAATATGCTGCACCCGACGGAAGCAGGCTGATCCGGAGCACGCAGTTATATTATTAATGACCGACGGAAAACAAGGCAATTTTTCGCGTCGACATTCGGACGCGTTGCTCGTTCGTTTTTCAAAGAATTTTCATTTGTTTCATTTGTTCGCGACCGGATAATTATTTTTACAGATATCAGCTCGTTAAAGGCTCGTCTGTCATGGCTGTTAGAGGGCCGTGAGTTATAATCGCGGAGAGGTACTTACAGTGGGTACCCGACGCGGTATTAAATACTTTCGATTCAAATTAGATTCCGTATCTGATGGCCCGCCGGGATCTCGTGGCAAATTGTATCTTTGGAAGGGATATATGGAAAAGTATGCCAGGCTTGCGCCGGTTTACCCAAAACGCTTGACCGAGTCTTATTTGACGGTAAAACTGATGTACGATAATGGTATCTCTCTTTAATTATTTCTAACGCGAAGCTATAATAATTTTGAGAGGGCAGCGCCGGGTAAATTAATTGGCCGAATAATTTCGCGAAATAGAAACGCGAAGCGCAACAGCGCGTCGATTGAGCGGAGGCTCTACTTAGAATCGACCAAAAAATATCTATATATATTTTTTGGCTTCATTTCCATCTTTAGGGTCTTGAAAATGGGGAATGAGCTCTATATGAGGCTGGAATAGCTGATCAGACGTGTCAAGAAACAAACATTACATAACTTTTTTCATCGTCAAACTTTGAACGCGTTTTTCTCGAAACATCTTTTGTCTTCGCAATTCGATTTAGGGGGTCATATGGAAGCGTAAAAAAAAATTGATCGTTGGTTTCTTTACTTTGAAGCACAAAAAAAGGAAAAACAGATTTCCTTTTGTTCAAATGACCGTCATTTGTCTTTGAAACGGTTTTTTAAAAATTAGAAACTCGTATGGCTCCCCAAATTTCATCTAACGTAAGAAAAATTTTGATTTTTTCATTCCAGATCATTTGGCAGGGCTGTAGAGTGCCCCGCGCGCATCGATTACCGCAGCGCACGTCTTTCTTCGGTGGCAACCGGAGCTGACATTTTTAATTATTTTTGCTTGAAAAGATTGTATATAATTATTCAAATATATACTAATTAAAGCCATGAAAAGTTGTTTCGAAAAAGAATCGGGTCCACTCGAAAAATCCTGAAATTACGTCGATTTTCAGAACTTTAGACTAGAACATCGCCTTGAGGCATCGCGCCGCGGGATACAATTTCTTCAGTATCCATCGAGTTACTAAAAAAGGCTATGAAAAAAAAGACTATCGAAAAAGGCTTCAACATACGAGGCTGGGAAGTAACTTTTCCAAAGCTCGACGGTTCGTTATTGAGAAGTGAAAAAAAAATGTTGCTGCCGTAATCTGTATTCAAATGTATCGAACATTGGTAGTATCACGTTTTTGGCGTGATATTTAATGTTAGTATAAAACGGGTGCAAACCAACCATCACCCTTACGATTGGCAAACAAACGTTGAAGATTGCTTAAAGATCGTGCAAAAGTTGAGTGATCCTTCAAAGAGTGATGGTAGACTTGTCTAAAGTGATGCATCGTAGCGTATATTGGCGTATTAGCTTTTAGTTACCAATGACGTGCTGATTAATTTATTTCTATACTCATCCGAAGTGTTACCTACGGTTTTAACATTTTTCATTTATTTTCAAAATTTGTAAAAGCTGAACGCAGAGAAACCGCCCTCAAAATTCAAACTGTAAAAACCACACGAGTTACTTACTTTGCTTCCATATGTAACTAATCAGTTAACGTATTCGTGTTTTTAATTTTTCGAAAGACGCGAAAATCGTGGGAAACTAGGAAGAAGTTAGCACTGAGACGGGTAGCAGCACAACGCGTTGAGAGATTATCAAGAAATCAATTACGCGTGTAATTAATTGAATTGAAATTAATTGAAAAACCGAACGCTTATTGAAAAATGGAATTTTCGCGCTACACCGTTTTTCCATAGATCGAGTCCGTTTACGAATCTACGATATCTACAATACCTAATTTTATGAAGAAGTAAAGTTTGTAAGTTTGCAAATTTGGATGTAGGCGGTAATTTTCGAAACTACTCATCGGATTTCAACAATTCTTCAGGGTAGACATAGGCTATATATTATCCCGTTGAAATAAAAGGGATTTTTGTAGCGACCAATTTTGCAACGGAGGTGGACGAAAAACGATCGAGCAAATGTGACGATTGCACGTCAATTGTAATAAGTTGCATTAGCGATGTTACGTGTGTTATTTTATTTCGGTTTTAATTAGAGTTATATCGTTTTTCTACAGACCGTTGCAATTTCACAGCTTTGTTTTAGGTTTTTCTCTATTCTCCCCGGTTCATATTCCGACATAAACTTAAAAGCGTTACGAACAGAGTTATACCGTTATTCCGCCCGTCCCTTCAATAACACTGATTCCAGCACATTCGAGGACCCAAATTCGTGTTTGGCAAATGTTCAACTGATTCGTTCGGGAAAAAACTCAAAAATAGAAGTTAGCAATTCTCATGGCGTCCATTGAGGCTTTTTTTATAATTTGCACAAATTTTGTTTTCCGTTCTCGACTCGTGTCGGTAGAAGGAATTAATCATAAATACGCTCGATCCTCGGCTACCGATAAGTAATTCAGAAGCAGTAGCCGAGCGAAGCGATTTATTTTTTCAATTGAAACGATTTATCGTCGTTACATTCTCATACTAATTATAGTTTATCTCTCGTGATATTTCTTATTTTCAGTTAAATCTATTTTCAAACTTCGCGTTTCCATCGACGCGTTTTTGGCGCGATTTGTAAAAAATGAGCTCAGCTGATGAGTGAGAATTTTCTTGCCACGTGGTTCGTTGAGATAAATGGACAAACGAGGAAATGAATTACTTTATCTTTCCAACCATTAATGATCTTTCTACTGTCGAGTAGTTAGGCTTTTGGATATGATCCGAAGTAGTTTATTTTCTGCGATGTGGAAGCGGGGACAAACGAAGACGATAAAGCGAAGAACAAACAGAGAGAGAGAGAGAGAGAGAGAGAGAGAGAGAGAGAGAGAGAGAGAGAGAGAGAGAGAGAGAGAGAGAGAGAGGAGGTGAGTTTTGCGTAGGTGAATGAATACGAGGTATACGTAAGCGTCTCTAAGTAAGTATACCTTGGTTAGACGGCAGTCAGAGAAACCTCTGCAAGTTATATCCGGCTTTACCTTGCGTTTTATGGTCAGTTAAAGTAGGATCACAAATAACTTTGGGATACAAGTGCGGGCAATAGTGTCCGTTTTGTTTGAAATTGGATTTCAAAGGGCGAGTTAATACGAGATGATAGAGTATGCAGCACATTCGAGATCGCGTTAAGCTCCGCGTACTTTTAACTCGCCAATTTTTCTGAAAGGAGACCAAACCGAAGAAAGGCAAAAGAAACGTTGAAAAAAATGAAAAAAAACATAAAAATCTAAGATACGAAGGGAAATATTGGAAAATTGATCAGTGATATCTTGGCAATCGAGTATCTTAGCTTCGAAAAAAACATTCGTACATCTCATCGTTGAATCTGGATTCGGGGAGCGAATTATTGCCAATCTTAGTATAACGTGTCTCGAGCCGAAGGCAGAACTGAAATTAATGTGGTACGTGGCCACCGCACGGAACCCTTATCATTTCATCGCGCTCGCCCGTCCGTCAGCTGGAGTCGCAAAAAATATTGTATCTCGCGATACGTCTAGTTGAATGTTCACAGGAAAATACTTCCTCGCTACCAAAAATCGGTCGGTCCGACATTCCGCAAAGAATTTGATCAGAGAATCGAAAACTTTATCGTTAGTCGAACCTTAATGGGGCAACAGATTTTCTCGAATAGAAGTGGTGGAAAAAATGTCTTTCCCTCCTCATAGTGGAACCGTTTGATCTGTAGAAATCAAAGAGAATTCGAGAACGTATTCGTGACCAGATACTTTCGATTAAAATTAGAACGGTTGCCCTAAAACGATTAGTCCGAATAAAACCGAAGAAGAAATTGGTTTTTAACCCTTTCAATCAGAACGTTCTTGGGTCATCGTTTTTAAAAAATGAAATTCGGTCTATGAAGATTTTTTAGTACGCTGATTATGAATCCGCTTTCAAAATTGCAAAATCAGCGATCTGCTTTTTTCATACTAATTTGTTATCAACAATGATTATTTTAAATAGTTACCCGCATGATTATTTTCTGAACACTTATCGGATTCTTGGGAATACAGGGATCAAAAATCTGCAACGAAATCGACGATAAACTGCTCGTAAACGTGAAAAAATCGGTAACGCATAGGTGAGACACTCGCGTTCCTTTGCGACTGAAAGAGTTGATATATCGAAGTAGTTATTCGCAATTTTTGTTTGTCAGACATCATTTTCAAATGGTTAATTTTTGTTAATTAACTCACCGGGTATAAAGAAACCTTCTTTGACGTGCGTTTCTACGCGCGATCGATCGTCTTTTCGCGTAGATCTTGAGCTCGGCTGAATTATTTTATCCACGCTGCTGGCGAATCGCGAGTCGCGAGAACGATACGAAAGACGAGTCTTTTCAATACACACGATCAAAGTAAACGAACTTGAGATCTCGGAATTTGATGGAAGAGGGAATTTCTGAAATTGACAATCTGCTCGAAGTGTATTCTTCGCAGCCAAACCCTCCGTCTCCTACAATTTTCCTCCACCTTCGCAGAATTGAGAACGAAATTTGAATGAAACATGATTCTCTCATTACCTCGTCCGTCAGAAGTCTTCCTCAATTTTCAGCAAACTCCTCGCAACGCGGTTGGCTAGTTTCGGGAGAAAAGTTAAGATCGTCTCCTTATTTCGTCGGTAGACATCACTCTACGATACCCGGGAATAATATTCCGAGACTGACTCACTCGCGGAATACAGAGTGGTCCGCGCGACGTACGCACCGTTATAGTTTCCAAGGTATGCATTGCACGAAAAATTATTATCTACGAAAGTTACATGGTTTCAAAGGATTCACTGCGTAGTGCAGTGATTTTCCTTATAAGTCGAGGCGTTTCAAAGATTTGCGGAAAAACTTTGTTTTTTAAAACGGAACACTATTTTTTAGAGCAAACTATGGAACAGAATTAAATTCTGAATAAAGGAGTATTGACCTTTATTAACCCTAGTTATAGGCCAAATAGGTATCTAACGAGTAATTTCACTGTACCTATTAATTGATAATTCCTTCACCCAACATCAAATTGAAGATTCAACCTTATCGCAGATCTCCTCAGGACAGCGATGTTCACGTGACAGTGCTTATCGACGCTGTACATCTATCACGATTAGCAATCTTTTACATGTTCGTGCTGCAGTAGCGAGGTTACCTTCGATGTTTGTGTGTCATAACCAGGCATATAAATGCAAACATGAAATTTTTAATAGCGGAAAAGTTGATTCTAAGCATTTAGTTTGTAAAATCTGTGATCAAGTTGAATCTCGAATTTGATATTACGCGAAGACAATTTTCAAGTAACAAAGCGAAATTGCTCGTTAGCTGTTAGATTTAAGGCTAATAAAGGTCAATACTTTTTTACTCAGAATTTGATTCTCTACCATATTTTGCTATAAAAATATAATGTTCCGTGCGAAAAAACAAAGTTGTCCTTCAAATCTTCGAGACGTCTCTACATGCAAGAAAAATTGAAGTACTACGAAGTGCACGCTGTTGAACCAAGTTACTTTTGCACGTAACATTTTTTCGTGCAATGCGTACTTTGGAAGTTACAATGGTGCGCACGTTGCGTGGACCACCCTGTATTTTTCCACGCAGTTCGAGCGAACGAATCGCGAAATGACGAGGACGGTGAGATGAAAGCTCTGCCAAGAAATACAAAATCATAAAATCATCTCGTGCAGCGAATAGGCGAGATGCATTTCGACAACTTCTCATTCTTTCCGGTCTCGTAGTCAGAAGTATAACAAATTGTCGCAGGTCTTCTCAAACGCAACAAAAGGCTCGAAATGATTTTTTTCTGGCATTAGTATAATTTATTGTATGAAACAAATGATGAAAATTTATCGTATTATATCCTTTAACGTTATTTCATCGAAATTTAAAGAAATAATTCATTGTTGATTAAATTATCGCTGACTTCCTATTTGTTGATTCGTTGACTCCGTTCCACGAGTCATGCTTTCCTCTTTCCCGTTACCATCGTAACATTCGACTGGATCATGTAAAATCAATGAAACAAAAAATCACGAGTTCAATAAATAATCTACTGCCTGATCGGAGCTTTTTTTTAGATGAACAAAATGACGTCCTGTGATTGTTCACTCGCGGATTTTAAAGAAAAAGCACTCTATCAAATTGCTTATAAATTACATAAATTTTATCTTTGGAAAATCGTTCGATCAGGCACCACACGGAGAAAAAAACTAGGTAATGTTCTTATTCTGACATAGGAAAAATTCCTATGTTAGCATAGGGATGTTCAGTATGTCGTTGTAGTAATTACATCTAGGCGAAAATAGGATAAATATTTCATGGGAATTAAACCTATGTTAACATAGAAACAATCCCAATGCGTAACATGCGTATTATTCATATGTTTCCAAAGGAATTTTGCCTGTTTTCACGTTAGATTAAGTTTCATTTTACTATTACATGAGCTGTGGGGGGCTTGCAATGTTTGGATTTGACACCTTGTTTCATACTTCGAAAAATAGGAAAAAAAAGTTTTTTTCGGAATAAAATTAAACTTGCCGAGAACTTAATTGAGCTCGTTTTATCGCCATATTGCCAGCGAGCTCGTCCAGGACTTGAATACGCTCGGTCACATGGCCTAAGCTACATTTTTCCTTCACATTACTTCTATAAAACGATAAGAATAATTCCCAGATGTTGGAAATGTTGGAAATGGAAATGTTCCTATAATAACATAAAAATAATTTGTAACACTGGAATTTTCCGATGTGAAAATAGGAATAATACCTATTTTTCCTCTCCGGGCAGATTAACTACTACATCTATTTTGTTGTTTCATTGATTTTAGGGGATCCAGTAAAATGTTATAATGGTCACCGCAAAGCATAACGGGATCGATAATTTGTTATGATTGTTCGATAATTTGGCGATAATTTGATCTGCAATGAATATATTTTTTTAAATTTTGGTGAAATACAGTGAAAACATAGTATAATCATTTTTTATCACATGTTCTGTACAATAAATTATATTAATGCCAAAAAAAATTATTTAAGATAATCATTTTTTTCAAGTCTCTAACTACCCCTAACACCTCGAAAAAGTATCATTTCACGAGGAGCAGCGATGTAAAATCTTGGATTTCCAACGCCGCCGAAGATCGTCTCGAGTATCTGTTACCCCATCAGCTGCTGTCTAAGTTTGATTTAGTTTTTCTACCGCTCCGCTCTGTGCCACATTTTTATTATCCTACCTATTTTTCCACCGACTCACCTGCGATCTCGCGACATAGGTACTCCGCTATCTCCTGTTTCCACGCTATTTTTTTCTGCCCCGTCGCAAAGTCAATTTGCGACGTCAAGCAAGCTTCGTACTTCTTTAGACACGTGAAAAATTAAAGGCTCGTCGATTTTGGCCGGCTGCAACGTAATTTAAACGCTTTATCTTGGCATTTCAACGTAAAAATCATCGATCTAAACGTTGATCTTAGAAATAATAGTTTCAAATTACAAAATAATGACTGGAGTATGAAAAATAAAACTTATATTTTCTTGTTACGGCCGCGTAACTTTAGTAAATAGTTATTATTACTCTTGCGACATACCGTACAAAAATTCGAAACTTGGGATCCCGTTTCTCAAGCACCGCTGAGTGCTTACGTCAGAAGCGTAGAAAACGCTTATCGCGCTGCGTTTTCCATGCATCGGACAATATTTTTCCATAACCTGGGCCTACGCTCACCATACGATTTTTCTCCCTTGTAAAAAAATCACAGGGTAAGCATCACTGCTTCTTCTAGAAAAATATTAGCGGAGGGGTTTAATTTACGACCTTTTCCGGGTATAAATACGAGCTGAGAACCGGGCTAAATCGTCACTCTCTGCGCAGACTTCTTCTGAAAGATTGGTTGTTACTAGTTTCGATGCATCCTAACTTACTACATCACGAATCGTCATTTGCCTCAGAGACGTCTTCTCGAAGGTCGGCCTTTACTAAATCTTGAATCGCTGAATCTCAACTTGCTAAATCTCGAAGGCAAGGAATATTCCAAATTCCACTTTTGAATTATTCTAAAATTAACTCTGAATCTTAATTTACTAAATTTCGAAAGCAAAGAATATTCCACGTTTCACTTTTTAATTATTCTAAAATAAACTCTGAATTTCAACTTACTAAATTTCGATAGCAAAGAATATTCCAAGTTCCGCTTTTGAATTCCTCTGAAATCAACTCTGAATCCTAACCTACTAAATCTTGAACGCGAAGAATATTACAAGATCTCTCTTCGAATTATTTCAAAATCAACTCCGAATCGCGCAAGCTGAGAAATCTAGCCACGCGTCTAATATTTTTCTCGTTGGACTGAATACTATTTCATTTTCATTGTACACGATCTGCACTTGACTAAAATACAAATTATATTATTCCAAATTCAAATCATAATCACGAAACCAACAACCTCCATTGAATCATTCCCTACTTATCCTTACCAATCTTCGTGCCAGCATAAGTGATCCCTGCTCTGCCGAACTGTGCCGCATACTCGATAAGAGTATTACCGAATCATCATAACCTCAAGACCTAATTACTGGAAATACCTAACCCAATTCCAGACTCATCGATTCCATCGTTTGAAAACTCTTTGAATCTACGTATTACAACTATTCCTTCATGCATCCTATATTCGACTCGATCGTGTGTACCTAGGGCAATAACGTCAACGATAGGCTAGATCTCGGTCCCCGGCGGAGAGGGCGGAAACGTCTTGCCCCAAAATAGCGGTCATATAACAAAACCTGCGTTTTGTTCGTCAGCCGAGCAATCTTCGGATTTAATAAAGGCCGGACGTAACAGTCCCAAACAGAAATCATATAAAAGAAAACCTGCATCGTTAAATAATCTTCGGGCTTGTTAAAGACCGGACCAAATACGATCTTGCCTAAAAACAGTATCGAAATCGGTTCAATTTTTCCCGAGATAAACGTTGACACTACTGGAGATCTCTTCAACAAAACGTTTTTGAAAAAAATGTTTCTGACAACAGTTATTTTGCAACGGCAGTGCTTATTTTTCATCGGGTGGATCGTTTCAAAGTTATTTCCAGGTCAGCTTCATTTTGGCAAATGGAAACCGATATTTTTCGGGGAGAAAACAAAGAACTTTCGTTCAAAAAATCATTCTGTTGGACTTTTATTTCTTGAGATTACACGCGAATTGTAAGTGAATATCAATCTCAAACCAGAACTCAAGACAAATGCTCGAAATGATGTGATGTTAGACGAGCGAGCGATGAACTTTACGTAGTCCAGCAGCTTTTGCGTAATTAAAATGAGGTAAATTTATTGGCAATGTTTAGAAGAATTTCAAACGTTGGTTGCGTGGTATATTTTCAATTCACTCATCTTCGTTTGCAGTTGTAGTTCTTCGTTTCATTGAAAAAGAATATGAAAAAACGACCAGTCGCGGTGAAAATTGAAATGATTTTAATTTATGGCGAATTAATAACAAGCGAATTGATAAAAGCATCAAAGTCGAAGGTCATCGTTTTGACTATCAATTACAATAATATCGTCGAGTCTTGTCTCAACTTCTGATTCGAGATCGATATCGAATTACAATTCTCACGTAATGTGAGCAAATTTCAAAGTCCAATATCTCGAAAATATCTAAAGATCCAACAGAATAATTTTGCGAACAAAAGTTCTTTGTTTTTCCCCATAGATTGCAGAACTGATAAGAAAAATTTATAGATTTCCATTTGAAAAAATGATGTTGACCTTGGGATAACCTTGAACCTATCCAACTAGTGAAAATTAAGTAGGTATTGCCATTGAATTTATTCCTCTAAATCACACAACACATCTATCCCACGTTTTATTTGTTAAAAATGTTTTGCCGACGAGCTTCTCAGTTGTCTCCAGATAAATGCCCCGGTAATTGGGCAGAACAGGGCCCAGCACACCAATTACGAAGCCAAACCTTTTTTTCTACAACGAACGTCTTCGGTACGTTAGCATAAGTGAATTCCAGGCGACGGAGGCTGCCATTTTTCATTATTTCCACAAGTTATGGGGTTTCGAAGGTACGACTATTTTGAATAAAATAAGGCATTTTCCACCTCGAAACAGCTTCAATTTTTTTCCCAATGTTTCTTTTTACTCGGCAATGGTGTAACATTCAATGTTACCCCGCGTTGCTCCTGTTTCGCTCAATAGGCGTGATATTTTTCATTTTTAATCCGCTGCAATCCTCTTCGTGTCGGCTATTTGAGGTGATCTTTCTAGACGCGTTACGTTCGTTACATCGTTATTGTTTGATCAGCCAAAGACACAAGAGCCGGGGCTAGTCATGCGGCAGGCATTGCGAGAACCGAGACAGTTTCACCCAACTACCAATATAGGGGTTTCCAGCTCGTAAATGGCGTCGCCGATGGTCAACAGTTGCAGCTTGTCAACCGTAAACAGTTTACCGACGTCGAGTAGCGGTGAGCATTGGCGGCATTGGCTAATATAACGTCCCGCTTCGTACCTTACGTAATAAATAAATAATCGCGGTGGGCAGTTACCTGTAATTCGTGAGTTATGATCAACGAGCATCGCGCAACGAACGAGCACTCGAGCGCGAGTATGAGTTATCGAAACGTAACGATTCGAGGGAAAGTAGTAGATGGCAGGTAGGTAGGTTGGGGCCCCCCGATTCCGAAGTTCCATTCAAATTATTGATAAGACGACGAGGCACGGGCGGAGAAATCGACGAACTTTGCCAACGTGGTTTTTCGCAAAGCCACGAAAGATTGCGAGGGGCGAGGAAATTGCAGACATCGGATTGGTACGAGACGCCGAAATTCACTTACCAGTTGCGGCTAGAGTGGACGTGACTTTGACCAGGATGAGGAAAAACGACGGCAGAGCGACCGGGAACGGAAGAGTACGACACCGCATGACTGTGCTTTTCGATAGATTTTCCAAACTCCTCGTCAGACGTCACCTGAAATGCGAGAGATAACAAATAAAATTGAATCCCGGTACCAAAGTTAGACGGCGAGATCAATGGATTGTTCATTTTTGACGATCTTCGATTCTCTTTCCAGCTACTCGTTCATTTTTATCATTTGTCGCTTCGATTTCCCGTCTTATTTTCCAAAAGCTCCCTGTTTTACGACGGAAATTCATTTTCTCGGCCGATCTCTCGTGATATTTTGTCGTCTTACGACAACGACGTTGGGTGAAAATAAATTCAGGTAGCTTCGTTGTTACGAGTGATCAAGATTTGCCTTCGTATCAGGGATATACGAGCGGTACAGTCGCGGTAAAAAGGAAACCAATTTCCGATAGAGTCGTTCGGGGTAACTGTGCGCAGCGGGTAAGCGTGCGCATCCCCTCTATCTCCAACGGGGGAGCGAGGGGGTCCTGACACGCACGGACAATTTGAAGGTTTATTAGCGGGGAATTAGTTTGCGCCAGGGAAAGCGACCTCGTACGATCCGCTTTTTTTATTTTTCATTATAACAAGAATCGGGGTACTGGAAAAATAACTTTTTCCATCACGGCAAAGATTGTCACCCCGTACTGCGGATAGCCACGCAGGTAAACGATTTCTTTCCGTGTCAGTAATTTATTAATGTTCATTTTCCTGCATAAATTTTGAGGTTTTGTTTGTTCGCGGTAAAGTTATATACGTATTTGTAAGACAAGTCCGTCCGGGGCAAGTGTGGGCAGGCGAGCGTCCTCTTACGCAAAGTAACGATGAATTGGTTTTGAAAAATTTGTTTATTAGCGTGCGTGTGTGTGATCGCTGCCAAGACGATTTCTCGTAAAATTTCTACTGCTCAGCTATTATCTGACATTTTGTTTTCAGTTAATTTTTATGCAATTGATTTCGATGCGATTCTATATTTAATAAGTCGACCTCTTATCGCCTATTGATCTGGTCTCTTACGTGGCTTTGTCTAATAATTTCAGGTTATCAAGGAAATAAAACCTTAGTGAAAAAGACTTATGAGATTGAGATAATTTGCTGTTGAGACGTTTATAACTTTAATTAAAAAAATGCGAACACTCACCCCGTACGAGTGTACGTTCCGCATTTTTCTAATGATTCATAATGATTAACTTTTTATACGCTATTTCTAAATTCAATTATTAATTGAATGAATATTTGATCAATCACGTGACTTCATTTTCTTTAATCCTTATTGTTCAATTTTGACACCACTTGAATGCTTGAGCGCGCACTCTTGACCCGAATGACTCTAATTATTTGCATACCGCTGATTATCTCGTGTTGCCCTCGTTGCTGGGAAATTTCAGGAGAAAACAATTTACAATACATGAAAAAAAAGATTATACGTAAGCAATTATACATAATTATATACGAATCATGCATAAATTATAAATCAGGAAGAACTATATATAGCTATGTATAATCTTTTTTTGTCGAGTATTTAGACAAAACTATTTACAATTCATCAGTCTCATTAAAAAAATATCATAAAAGTACGTTTTTGCGTGATTAGAGCGGCTAAAATCTGAAAGTTCAAATCTGAAACGATCTTCTACTTTCCCCGGCGAATGATTTGTCAGAATCGTCTGTCTACAAATTCGTTAAAATGATTCGGTTCGAATGCCACGCAAATACTCCAATGACTTCGATGAGAATTCATGAATCCACAGAGAATTGCTTGACAGAGCTAATTTTCGGAAAAAATAAATAGAATCCATGATTTTCGTTGCAAATTCTTATCTTCTTCGAAATATAAGAGTCCATGTAGCGAACAATGTATCATTAATGCCAATCGATCTGTGACAAAATATGACCAATCGGAGAATAATAATCTTAATTTATCGGATATTTCAATTATCAATTGCATACTTTGTTCAAAAGCAACGATCATTATCAATCCAGTCTCTAGTCTATAGAATGATCGATTCGTTAGGGAAAATAAGCTGTTTTACAGGAAAATCGAGAAGCATAATCGAAATTCTTCGACTATTTGATTAAACGAAAATACACGTCTTCCATATTTACAATTATTTGTTTCGTCAAATTGACACGAAAAATTATTAGTAAATGGGAAACGAGGTTTGAACGTTTTTCGAACCCGACTACTTTTCAAACTTGCCTGTACCTTCGATATCCCTTTAAAAAACGCGCGGCGCAAAGTAGGAGGCAGATTCACGAGGGCAGGATGGATTTAGGAATTCATAAAAACCTACGAAAATGTTTAGAAATAGCCAGCTCGATGCAAAGCCCCTTCGCATTAAATTAAGGATATAAGAGCGTCGGATATTCTCCGCGATGGGTGGAAATTTATAAACGAAACAAACATTTTTCAATCCCCTGGCCGGCCACGATGCTCGCCGGCGTCTGCTATAAAACGCGTTGCGGGATCTCGAGGAATGGGCGAGCGGCGGGTAAATTTTTCAAATGCTATTCACGGGATTCCTTCCCACCTCGATAAACGGAATCGATATGCGTATACGTTTACTCATCCATCGCGGAATATTTCAAAAATTCTTCCGCGTTCGCGATCATTTTGCCGATCTGTATTCCAGGAGCAAGATCAAACAACGCGAAGGATGTAGATGCGTGATCGCCTTTGTCGAAGGTTCATCTAATTTTGAGGATACCGATACCGCAGTTTTTTCATATTTTTTCTCCGTAGGAAATTGTTTCATAACCACCGGGAGGTAAAAACTGCGGTGGACAAGTAGTGTGAGTTAGTGTTTAGTTAAAAACGAAATTTCGTACTATTTAACGTACCCTGGAAACAATCACGGTTAGTAGCTAACTTTACGGAAAGTCTACTGAATTTTAGATTCAGTATAAAAAAAATTAGTTTAAACGTACAAGAAATTCCAAGTTACCTACTGTAAGTCATTGAAAATAACTGTGAAGATAAGAGATTACAATTTAATAGATAATTAAAAACAAAGACCTCCCAAAAAAAAGGAAAAAACCAGAAACAGTTTCCCAGTTGATTTTTTTACATTCAAATATTCGAACGCCCCTAGTAAAAACAGATCGTCTGGTTTCTCATTTGGCGTGTAATTTTTAACATTTAAATTATCGGCAATTCAGATTAGTTCCATAATTTGAATAGGATTTATGAGGAACTTTTCGTATTTCTGTCCACTTTGGTAGCGAATTATAATAGAAATTGTCTACACGTTTTTGGAATTTTCGAACGAGTTTACCCTCCTTCCCAGCTGTTTTCTTGTAGTTGCATAAGAGTCAGCGTTAAATGACAGATTTTTTCTCAGATGACCAAAGGGCTGCAATCGTGTCAGTCGGAACACTCCTTTTCGTCACCCTTTTTGTACCTATTTGAATTTGAATTTTTTATGTTCGAAAATTTGTTTGTACGTTTTCAAAATATCAATAACTATCTCGTGGAAAAATGAATACTAAGAACATTTTCCTTTTTTTTTCTCATCGAGCGCGCCAATGCGTCCAACGTTTATGCCTTTACGCTAGAATAGCCCTTAGAATCGTTACTACCTCGTAATGACGTAGTGAATCGGAAGAAAACGTGGTTTGTGATCGAAGAAAAATGTCGTTTTGATCGTCAATGCTCATTCGTCCACATGCTTGAATAATCTTCGAAATATCAGTCGATTCTCAAACCCGAGAAAGCAATTCCAGTAATTATTTTACAATCAGACATTTCGAACAAAATTAATCGTGTCCAGTCGATACGATTTCTGCGAAAAATACGAGGGAGAGAACACTTCACGAGATACAGAAAACCTTTGCGAGAATTTTGCCATGGATTAGATGATAAAAAGAAAAGTCGCGAAGACAGATCAACACTCGCGTAGAACGGGGGACAAAAGTAACTTTTTCATGTTCAGCTCGGCTGTTATTCACGTTGGGAGGGTGTAACAAAATCAATTATAGTTCACGAAGAAGATACGTCGTAGCTCTAGCATTGCGTGTTGCTACGAGCCTCGTACCAAGGAAAGTTGAGATTATATTCTAGTCCAGAGCAAGAAATCTATGGTTATCTGTGAGAAATATTAAGAAAAAAAGAAGTCACAGCAGTCTTGCAACATCATGGAATACAAACATTCCGGTTTAAGTATTCTGATATGCCGCAAGTGACTTTTTACCGAAAAAATTAAATCTCGGCACGTTATGAGAGTTTATGTAAGCCCACAAAAACCAATGATAACCAATCGCTGTTTCGAGTTCGCGTCGAATCATATGATCATAGCGCGGAACTTAACGAGATCGAAGGGAAGACGATTAGAGCGACTCAACTTGTTGGTCATGAAAATGTATGAGGTAACATTTCGTGAATTTGCAGCCCTGATCGAAGGGTAGGCACAGGGGTAGTAAATAAATTGCGTTGAAACGTCGTTTGGCTCCGACGCATTCGTCGATATGATAACAGATGCCTGGAGCGTTCGTGGTTCGAAATCGGTATTTACTCGGGAGGTCTCGGGAGAAATCACAAAAATTACTCGAGTTACATTGATCATATCGTTGATAATTTATTGACTTATTTTTAACAAAATATAGCACCGCTGGAAATTATTTTTCAATTAAATGAGAGGCTTTGCACTTTCGAAAATTCGATTTATTATCAAGTAACTGACACGGATCGAAATTCCACGGGCAAGTGCATTTGCGTATAATTTGTTTTTCTTCAATTTTCTAGCTTTTCTATTTGCGCGTCAACCACCTTAACCATACATATCTGAATTGTATGTTGGTGTCGTTCTATAGTTGTCGTCAGTTATTTTGGTCTAGTTCGTTGCGCGAGGTTTACTGCCGTTCGTAGAAGCAGACAATAGTTAGTTAACTTCAATCTCGCCGTCTTTGATCGTGATTGTCCAATTTGAGATAGATAAGAGAAACGCAGCTTCAGCTATTTTTTGTCGTCACGTCAGCCAAAGTTAATTAAGCTTTAAGACAGTTAATTTGACTGAGCTTCCCTCTCCCTCTCCCTCTCCCTCTCCCT
>OZ018311.1:16187058-16214801 GCA_963969455.1 Arge pagana | reverse complement strand
TCTCACTCGACTCGAGCACGTCACTCCTCGCCGTAGAAGATGACTTACTACTCTCTCAGAAATTCGTTTGGAATACTTTTCTAATTTTTGATCACCAAATTTTTATTCGTTTTGTCTTCAGAAAAACTTGACAATTGGGAATACTGTTCTGAAGAGTCCAAGCTTGAATTGCGGTCAATCATCATGCTCGGTCAAGCAGTGACATCCTTTGAAGCATTTTCAGTAGCTTTTCAAGCGCCGTTCACACCTTAGCCTAAGAGTAAATTCGGAATTGTCTTCTCAAAATATCTCAAGTACACAGCAGCAAACTTTCCGTCACTGTGCGAAGTGTAAGAATTTCTCCGGACAATATTCAATATTTTAACAACACAATTGTTAGTTTTGTTCGATCGGTCGTTTTCCAACACACAAAAATGTTATTTGATACTAACGTAACACTTTTAAATGGTACCCTAACATCGGTTTGCGTTACCTTTAATACAGAACTATGTTAGTTTTTTACCGTGCAGTATTGTTTTCAACTAACTAAGTTGCATGGAAAAGGTCCCAAAAAACTTTACGAAAAAGATCTAGTAACACGGGTCAGCGAAATAAGCTTTTTATAAAGATGTTTTACCGAAGTGTTAATAGCAGAAGTAGTCCTCAACGTAATCTAAAACTGCGTACGGAAGTAATACATCGCGTCAAATTTAGTTGATACAGGTGACGGTGCGACTGAAAATGAATGAACAGTCTATGATTGCTCGAATAAAATCATACATTTGACTTTTTTTCAATTATTCTATAAAAAAAATATATAAATAGCCTGTGTTAATAAAATAAATACAACGTATCATTGACAACAGAAAATTCTGCGGTCAAGCAGCGCGCGCATTCTTTTTTTACTCACAATTAGATAAGAGGGAGATGGATTTATCCTACTTGTTTTGGGAATATCACGGACAGTGAAATAAATTAACTGTTCTACGGTTAACATGAAAGAAGGTAAATATAGGAAAGTGAATATTCAGAAAATATTAAGCAATGTTATGGGCATTTTTATATTATCTAGTTTCAAAATTGAAAACGAAAAAATGTGAAATTTTCCACTAGAACTTATTTACAATAAAGTCGGTCAACTCTTCACTTTTCGATCGTCACGGTGGTCGGACCCCTCAAAAGACACGAGGTTAACTCTCGTCCGGGGAAAAAGCAGCGCAAAAATGTTGAAGAGAATGAAAAAGGATGTGTTCGGGGGCAACACGTTTTTCATCGGTGAATATAGGCTGTCCGGGTTCTTTTAAGCATGCAAAGATATAATACACTCTTTGCAACGTTTGCCCGCGCGCCTCTCGCTTATTTAGAATTGATGAAGTGGTTGTACTTTGCGGAAGACTCATTACCTAGGCAGACCAAGTGGAGCCTTGACGCCCTCTCAAGTTTCTTCGTGTCAGTGATGTCGGGGCGAGTGGAGTCGCCGTGGCATAGCGGGGCGAAAAGCAAAAAGAAAAGGTGTATATCCCAGGCATCATGGGGGGTGCGGGGGCGTCGGCGGCGGTGGATAGGGTGAAGGTAGTCGGTGCCGAGGAGCAGGGGGAAGTCTCTCGAGAGATACGAGGTAAGTAAAAGTAGAGCCTTGGTAGAATCGTGGAGCTACGCGAGTAGTCTTAGGTTTCCCTAGACGAACCCAAGAATATCCTGGCCCTGCTCTAATTAAAAATACTTGAAAAAATGTAAACTACATACGTGAAGAGTGGAAAGGGCCGCCAAGAGGGAAGAAACAAATTATTTCCGAGGGTAAAAACGTTTCGAAGAAGTCGCGAAAAAGCTCGGGACGTTACGTACTACGTTACAAATTAATTGCGTTACAAATTGAAATTAAACTTTCGTGCCGTGTTGCGTGTTCGATGGAACCCGAAGCGCACGCAGCTCGGAGTTGTGCGGTGAATTGAAATATTTTAATAACATCGCGAACTTCGATCGATATATTTGATTCGTTCGGCCAATTTTGTTTGATCCGACAACTCTTGGGGAGTTGGTGATGAGAAAATTTTTAATATTCTCATCTCTGGAAATAAATCAGCGATTAATGTAGCAAATTGTTGGCGACAGCGTTGCTCCTCTACAGCAGAGATTCTCAGCTACGTAATCTGTGGCAGGCGATTTATGAAGGTAGGTACGTGGTGGCTGAATTTTATCTACTTCTGTTGCTACGGTTACTCGAGCTTTTTCTCGTTTGATTCTATAATCAGCCGATAAAATACGAACGACTTGTTTGTTGTATTTTGTGAGATCCGGTCGAAAATCTATAACGCTCGCGATATGTTTGTCAGTTTTTAAGTGATCTGCGGAAACGAAAAATGAGGAGAAAAATCAGTCGAATAATCTATCATCGTACATTAACTTGAATCATATCCGTTGAAAACGTAGAATCGGATAGCAAGAATGAAGAATGTATAACGGTTGGAAGATTAAATTTCGAATAAAAGTCGAAAGTCAGATGCAATGAATTCTTAAGGGTCTTGTTGCCCACTGGCGAAATACCTTCCCCAATTTGTAGGAATCTATTGAATAACTTAATAAAAGACTTCTCGAGCATGCAACGTAAGTAGTATTCCGGACCATTTACAAAGGTACCGTGCGTCCGGGACACCTCTTCGACTCTTACTCATAACGGTTGTCGTTCGGAAAGACGAGGGTTCTAAATATCAAAGCGAAAATGTCACCGGAGAGAACATCAAATACTACTCAGGCGTCGTTCCACCCCGAGGTGGGCAAACAAACGTGAAACAACGGCGGCATCCATCGGGAATCACAAAAAAAGATGAAGTCTCGTAATTTTACAGGAATCACTCATCGTGCGAGCGTGATGCGAGTAATGAAACTTGCGGGCTGATATTCTCGCTGGCCTATCGTTCGTTTTACAATTGGCGACGAACAATCGTCGGTAATATCATCGCTTGTCCGTTCGACCCGAATAATTTGCGTCACTCGCGACGTGGACCAATGTGATGCAGGAAAAAGTGGGGCAGGATGCGTTGCTGATGAAAATAATGCGAGATAATTTAATTTTATGACAAGTGTTCGAGCAATGCCGATGATAGCACAGGTACACGAAAAAAGTGGTCTGTTACTGGGGAGCCACCTAGGTACTCCTACGTATTTTTGACCGCTGAATACGAATCTGAGGTCAGAATTTGTCCATCGCCCTAGGTTTTGCACAAAACTCAAAAAATGGGTCGAAGTTGCCCGAAATTCCAATTTTCCCTGACTCTTTCGATCGCTTCATTATTTGTCAAGCCTGAAAAACAGGCTTATCGTCTAGATGATGGGTTGAGTTTTTAGGAGTTTTGGATGCAACTTTTTCAAAAACACGTACTGATATATCATGATTGCGTAGTTGGTATATCATGGATCGGAAGTTGCCGATTCATATTCCAACCGAAACTCAAAAGCGTTATAAATCCAGCTATACCGTTATTCCGCCCATCCCCTTAATTCTCACACGTATCTGTGATCAGGAGGTAACTTTTTTGCTCTGTTCTCCGCTACTCCAATCGTTTCGAGTATATTCGTTCTTGCCAACTTCTCCCATTTGTTCGGTACTCCACCGTAGAACTCGTAAGTTCCATTTCTCGGCTACCCCAATTTACCACGCGGCCACATTTTTTCATCAGGACCTGGTCTAACCCGTTATCACGATTCTTTCGAACACTCTACATTATTCTACTACTTCTATGTTAAGTGATGCGCTTCACTTTACTCTACTACTGCTATTTTTCCGAGCCTCTCTCATCACCCTATCTCTTCAATTTCTTCTCGACCGCTCCAACTTACCTCGCTACTCGCATTTTTAGGCACGTTCGAAGAGAAGTGTACACTTCACGTGACGTTTCGTACATACGTCATTCTCAATAACTTAACTACCTCAGATCTCGATATTTCCATGTTTCATATGAGTTTGACCCAATTTTAACTAATTTAGGACAAGCGTGTTTTAATCATTGTAGCGAACAAACGACACAATCTCTTATGTGTTTTTTGGGTCGCTGAATCCGAATCCGAGGTTCATTTAACCACATCACCTCGGAATATTGCATAACCTCAAATAAAACAACGATATTCTGAACGATTAGACCATATAAGCTTGCGACTCAAGTTTCCAACACTAAACCCCACTAACCAAATCTCATAAATACTTAACTCAATTACATGTATCTGAACGTGAATCCAAGTCCCCATAACCCTATAGCCCCATAACCCCATAACCAAAATAATAAATCATAGACTATCTGTCTCGACTAGAAATTTTGATCGGGCAGCCTGATGATCTATCGGAGCCGGGTCAGGATTGCCTAAAGTATAACCGATTAGGGTATGCAAGTTCAGGCCCTGAGCAGGGCGAGGTCAGGCTTTGCTTATCAAGGCTGACCTGATGCAAGCCTTATCAGATTGGCACTAGCAGAGCAATATGAGATACTCGCTGATAACAGCCTGATCAGTTTGGGCTAAGGCATGCCTTACCAGGATGCTTACTGACGCAGACCTCATCAGGCTCGTCGTTGTCGGGACCTCATCGGGGCTACTCTGAGGGAGACCTCGTTAGGCTTGCTGATCAGAACCTTTGTAAGGCTACCCTGATACAGACCTTATCAGGCTTATCGCTAGCATGGCCTTATCCAGGCCACCCTGATGGAGACCACGTCCGGCTTGCTGATCAGGACCTTACTAAAGCTACCTTGATACAGACCTTCTCAGGCTTGTCGCTAGTAGGGCCTTATCTGGGCTACCCTGATGCATGACTTATCAAGCTTGTCATTCCAAAGACCTTATCGAACTCGACAGTATAAGACGATGACTCAATATGTCGTCAATTCTCACAGACTATCTGCATTTTTTACTCCATTAAGTTTGTAATAAAGATATTTCTTGATTTGAAAAAACTGCGAACAATATGATTAAATATCTTTAAACAGTTTTTTTGGAACGACTGGTGAAATTGGTGAACTGGTGTAGCTATTTCTGAGCGTAAAAGAACTCACAAAAAATCAACTCGTATAAATTTATGGTATAAAAAGAGAAAGAAATAATTAATATTACTCTTAGCATAATAACAATAACTATTTATATTAATTAATAAGATTACAGA
The DNA here is from genome assembly GCA_963969455.1 of Arge pagana. Taxonomy (NCBI): domain Eukaryota; kingdom Metazoa; phylum Arthropoda; class Insecta; order Hymenoptera; family Argidae; genus Arge; species Arge pagana. The sequence continues at coordinate 16,209,673 of OZ018311.1, read as the reverse complement.
TCGGAAATTTCGCTCGAGTTGGGTTAGCAGTGGAGTTGCCTCCCGATTTTAGTGACAATATCAATTTGCTATTTCATTTGAATGATAATATTAATTATCTAAAAGAGACTGAAATCAGTCTGTACACATAATAATATATCTTTTATACCCAAGTAGCACGCTAACGTGGCCTGACCTTATGTTTCGGTTCGTTTGGTGCATGGTTCAGTTCTAACCGTCAGCGAACCGTTAGACTTAAACAGATTTCGGACGGTTATGAGGCAAAGGTTCGTCGAACGTTGTAACATTAATTGCAAAATACAACGCGTAAAGTGATGACAGGGGGGCAGGTTATATCGCTTTATATCTTTCAGGGGGCAGGGGACGGGGGGGGGGGGGTGGAGACAGAATAGAAGAAGGGGAGGGTAGGTGTAGCTTAAAACTTCCAACCCGCATTTTCAACAACTTTTGAGCAGTTATATAGGTCTTTTCGGAAAATTCCAGGATTAAATTAAAGCCTTATAAATGAATTAATGTATTGATCTGAAAGTTCAGAAAATAATTAAATTTTCATCAAATTTGAGTTTCAGGTCATGCTTACCATCATTTCCTCCTACATCTGCAAAAATTCTCAACTCAATTGGTTTCTCAAGTCGAGATCTACGCTGTCTACCATGCGTTCCGTACACACACACTGTTGACTGAACTGTTACTGTATACAAATCAATATTTTTCAAACTCTTGTGCATGGAAATTATAGTATGAACTTAGCTAAAAACAATGCTCTATCCTGGAAATTATTTTATATTGATAGTGGCATTGAAATATGCCCCCCAATCACGACGTCATTAAGGTCCCCCTAGCGATGGTTGTCGCCCATAATTGCATTCAAATTATGTGCTACTTCTGATTAATCATATACGATGTAAACCTCGAGTCATTGCATTGTTTGTGTCTTATACTAGTTCTATATAGATTTCATGTATACGTTATAACAAAAGTCACAGTGGCTCAGCGGATGAAGGCATGGATTACTACCATCCGGGCGGTCCAAGTTCGATTCCGTGCTGGGCACCTCTGAAATTCTTCAACAGACAAATTTACGTCGAAGGAATCAGCAGGAGAGAAGAAAAGCAACCTCGACTATAGGGAAAAACTGCACAAAAAGAGCACAAAGCTGGACAAAAAAGACTGGCGACTCTTGAGGAAAGGTTCGAGATATATTTCCATATATATATTCGGTTTCTTTTGGAGGCTCTTGGCAGCAGTCTGTTCAGGCAGCCTGATCAGGGCTATATGGAACCTTGCGTTACAAATCTGATGGGGGTTTGATCAAATTTCCTGATACGATCCTGATCAGGTGGTAGAGAGAACCTGACCTGGGACTGAACGCTGCCTTACCGAAATTTCTAGTCGGGTTATTACGGCAAAATATTCACGTGGTTGAGGATTTCTTGAAAACCTATGCACTCGAACCTCGAAACCCTCGTGACTCTACAATCTACGACCCCAGGATTCCCTAACCGCAACATCGTTACCTTGTACTTTGATCTCATTCACCAAAGAACCGACTATAATAGTCGATCTAGTTTTTTTTTATAATCTTCATTGGTAGGACGGCTGGCATAAGCACTACCCGAGGTATACCACGAGGAGGTTGCGCGATCAGATTTGTACATCACGCAGCATTCATGAGAGCTTTTGAAGAATAATCAATTTGTAGGATGAACCGTACTATAAATTAATCAATAAAACTAAAACGAATACATGTTGAGATTCTCTCTTTACTGGATTAAATGAAATGAAAATCCAAAGAATGACAATAGATATCCAGATTTTTTTGAGGTTCTGGAAAATCCTGAGGTGATGGGGTTAAATGGACCTCGGATTCGGTTTCAGCGACCCAAAAAGCGCATACTCGACGTGGCCTAACCTCTGGGACCGGAAGCCGATTATTTGCGCATGGCTATGGTACCTGCCATTTTCTAACCGGCAATACGATCACCAAAAACCTTGTTGGTTGCGCGACACCCCAAACGTAGTCTTTGATTTGGAGCCAAATCGGTCCGACCGTTCGACCGCTACACCGGATAAATGTTTCACGCTGCCTAATGGAAGGAGCGTTTCGACTCAGAAACTACGCTCGAGTTCCAAAATAATTCGAACGTTCGCTCTATGGATTCCGAAATGGCTTGTGGTCGCTTTGCTCTGGAAATTTCAAGGATTCTCGATCCGTCGTATCCACGCATTTCGAAAAGGCACAGCGTTTTCCCCGCATTTCCTCGCTCTGTAACTACTTCACTTCATCGCACTAACGCTTATCGCTCCGCCTTCCAATACCTTTTCACGTTCTAATCATATTGCATTCCGTTCACATTTTTTGTCAACTAGCTCTTCAAATTCATATTACTGCCCGGCTGTCAGGTCACGGTCAGTTTTGCCATCCCTTTCCAAGTCTCTCGTCGTTCGATATCGAATTCCATCCGTGCTCGTTGGGGTCTCTGCAAAACTTTGTCGAACTCTCGTCTTTTAAGCTCCGTTTGGAATTCGTCTATTCAAGCGTACCTTTCTCTAGTCAATTATCTCTCAGCCGGTCGAGTTTGGAAATTCTCTTGGAATCATCTTCAGAGCTCGCTTCCGTAAGGATAAACGACAATTGAAACGCGAAGAATTCGCTAATTACGAGCTGAAAAAATTCCTTCATGGCTAGTGATTTCGTAAGGGGGGGAAATACATGAAAGATCTTGAAAAAAGCGACTTTTGTTCCTCAACATGTTAGTACAATGCTTCAAGGATATGTCACCAAATCCTTAGAACATAACTTTAAGTATTTCTCATGTTATCGCCTGTAAACGATACATTACACTAATGAACACCAGATCCGGTGTTGTTGTTAGTTTTATTCACAATCAGTTTAGTTTTTAGAGCTCTACTAATAAGTATAAAAATGATTTCGTATCCTAAACGAGATAAGAGTACGTTGACACTTGTTGGCACGTCACGATTTTAAAGCTTGGTTTCAAACATCGCGACCGGCGACAAAAAAGCTGCAGCTAGTTTTGTTTGTATAATTTTGTGGGACCTGACTCGTAATAAGCTAACCAGTTGAGCGGGAAAAGGGTCTCAGATGAACGCAAAAAACGTATTTTTGCGATTTTCTTTCTCAAAAGTACCGTATTTCTCAATCCTTCGGTCACGAATTTCTTTAGCGTGCGTTTCCTAATGAAATTTGGTGCACAAAAGTTCTTGAGATTGCTGATTACAAATCTGCTGTGAGAATTGCACAATCGGCGAGCTTAAAAATCGTCGTAAACGAAATTTTAGAAAAACTCAGATACAAAAGTTCAAAATTTGTATCGGTTGTGTCGAGTTCGCCATTTTGTCATTCAAAAATTTGACAGCGGATCATGATCAGCGACCTCGAAAATCTCCGTATGCAAATTTCAGGTAATACTACCTAGAATGTCGTTTCGGCATGAATTTATTCTGAAAATTCTGCTTTTTTTAATACTAATTTCTTTTTAGCAATGAATATTTTTAATTGATATGCAATATTTTTTTCACACTTATTGAATTCCTGAGAGGGTAGCGATCAAAAAATCGCAATGCGATCGGTCACAAACTGCTCATAAACGTTAAAGAATCGGTAGTGTCTAGGTGAGACATTGCTGTCCCGCTGTGACGAAAGGATTCATTTGATTACAACTTCTGTATAGTATTGAGCGGTTGTATCTAGTTCGCGGACGGAAAAAAAAAGTGTTTTGGGGATTTTTTTTTCTCCGGAAATGGGTACAGGTGTTAACATTTTTTTTCAACATAAAGAGTATCATTTCAAGTATCTTTTACAATTTGGGGGGGGGGGGGGAGGGAGGTTAGTTATAAACGGCGGAGATACAGTAAATTGCACAGACCGTTGTGCGAAAAAGATCCATCGCGGTGACCACTCCTGCTCGGGAACAAATCACTTGAAGTAGAAAAATCTCATGAATTTCGTTTTTGTACTGTATTATCTAGTCTTCAATCGAAGGATTCAACGAAATAATGATTGTTGATAAAATGATCGTCGATCGAAAATGATCTGAGACTCTTTTCCCCGCTTGAAACAAAATTCTCGTAAGTTCTGACGTAACGTTTCAACGGAGCTTCGATCTAATATATACAATACATCCGCATGATTGCCGATTGCCAGTGGAGAATCAAATCGGTGTATACGAGAAAATGCCGAGAATGATATTGGAACCGCGTAGGTATGAAAATTAACCCGCCACTGGGTGAGCGTAACCCGTTTTCGTTTTACCGATATCTCAGATCCTAATGCACCGATCTAGATTTTTTTTTGGTTTCAGACGCCGAGCAGTGAGAAAAAAGAATTTTCAAAGGAGAATGCCATGAATTTTATAGTTCTCAAGCTATATGAAAAGAACCTGAGGATAAATGTTTAAGAATCTGGAGAAAAAAACACTTTTTTTATTTTTAATCGTATCTTATTTATAAAAATAGTTACGTAGGTTCAATTGCATAGGAATCGAAAGGTCTTGAGTCGAACTTTGAGGACAAAAATATGAGATTCCGATTGGGTTGAAAAAATATATTTATTTGGGAAAGCGATTTCGGGTGATTTTTAAATGACAACCGTCAGCTTACTAGTACTGCGCGCCCTTCGCAAGTGCGACAATCGTCGTCCACGCGTATTGTGTTAAATGAACATTTTAATGTTTGAAATTGACGCCTAAAGTTGCCAACACGGTGAACGGATCTCAAATGAGTCAGCGAAATAATATTTTATTCAATCGTATAGTCCACTATGCTACGGGTTTTCTGAAGTACCAACCACACTGGGTGACGTACACCCAGAGGTCGAATTGGCGACGCTCTATCCGCGCTACCGTGCACGTACCAGAGCTGTGTCGAGGTGGATATAGTAGTAGAGATCCTTTCGGTTTAGAACTGACGCATGGTTTGAGAGGTTACTGGGTTACCGCAGCCCAGTGTGGTGTTTGAGGGTTAAGAAATCTACTGCGTGTATTTTGACCAGAGGTCAATCCCTCGGTTGGTGATAAGTGATGGGTAGGGAAAGGAATTTGAGTTACGGAATACGCGCCCGCAAACGCCACCCACCGGCGCTAGGCCCTCTTGTTTGCTATGTTGCTCTTTCTGACTTTTGAACGGGTGCCGCAGATCTTCGCGTAAAATTTTCCAGACCGTTGAATGGCTATAGTTAGAAAAGGTGCGCTCGATCAATCAGCCGTTGGCTGTAGACCTTCAACGATCTGGGAAACTGTACATGGAGATCTCCAGCACCCATTCCAAGGTCGGGAAGTACGACACTTGAAACAAGAGGGCCTAGCGCACTGTCAAGTGACGTTTGCAAGCGCGTATTCCCTATCTTGAATTCCGTCCCTGCCCATCACCTATCACCAGCCGAAAGATTGACATCTGGTCAAAATAAACCCTGTGGACACGCCAAATTCCAAAAACGTATCTCACACACTTTCAGCGCGAGTTTCGTACCGTGAAGGTTCCAAGTACGTGGCCATTTTGTCGAATTCAGGAAAACGAACTGTTCCTGCCGACCACCGCGTTTGAATTACAAGCGTGTCGGACGGATTTGACTCGAACGGATCGCAGGTATAAAAGGTCTCGAATAAAGATGTTGATGGAAAAAGACTACCGAGGCAAATCACGGATTCTTGAGTCTTGGCAGTAAGATCGAGAGCAGCTTTTTCGCTCCGCAGTGTTGGGAGCTTTACCTCGGTTCATAATTTACCCTCGTCTTGTAGCAGCACGGTGGCACTGTAGTCGTATATCGATCACTTAACGCTCGAGCTGCTGGAGGCGAAATTACATCGCTGAAATACCAACGAACAATAAGCCAAGCTCAAACGTTCACTTCGAAATTTCGCATTATATCACGTTATATGAAATCGGCGATCGCGTTTCATTTTTTTTCCAGCCGCGGGTTAATTTTGATCGTACAGGGTGTTCCATCTTAATCTTTCCAGGCGATTATGGCGGAATCACTACTAAAATACGCACGAGAAAAATCAATCAGCGTGAATGATCTTGTACCGTTATTGCGCATCCGATTGTTCAATATTCGATTGTTGGTAATTACCGTTATTATTCTCAAAATAATCCCCATTGTGTTCGCGACGTGGGTCGGCAACGAATCCAGAAATTAGCTGTGGGATGCGGAAGATTTTCGTTATAGATAAAAATGGTTCGGACAAAACTCACTTGTTTTCGTGTGAGAAATTTAATTCTGTCATAAAAATGATGGGTCTTTATTCGAAAATACAAAGTTGACCGTGATTTGACCTTGAAGCCATCGACCCAAGTCAACCACAACTATAGAATATTGTTTTCCCCTCTATATCCTACACCTTTTGTTTCAATCTTTTGACTCCAACTGACAATGGTTCCGCGATAATCGCCTGGAAAGATTAAGATGCAACACCCTGCATCGCCATACATTTTTTCCATGCCTTCAAAATGTCTTGAATTTTCAGATGAAAGAGCGAGCATTTTTTTTTTTTTTTTAATTTTTATCTTTCAATTTTTTGATTGTTTTTTTCCAATTTTTTGTAATAATTTTCACATGACAAAGTTGTAAGATTACAAAGTTGAAGATTGAAATAATAGAATTATAATGAATTTTTCAGAAATCTTTCATCCATGGGTGTTAATTAATTCTTCCGGTTGTTTATTTTCAACATCTTGCAAGCTGCTTATGACTGGATCCGATAAAAGCGCAGAATAATGAATTATTTCTTCGTCAGTTGTTCCTAAATTTGATGGTTTGCCAAATTTAACGTAATCTATCTGTATTAAAAAAAAATCTTGACAAATTTTATGATTTCCGCTCCTTCAGCTCAACGTTTCTGACATTTCAAATACATGGAAAAAAATATACTGCTATATGATCAAATTTGGCGCGTAGCTGGAATTGTTACTATTTTTGGCCACTGTGCGATATCGGGCAAAGGACAAGATAGGGCGCCGGTCGCGCACGTAAATATCTCACGCTTCGTTGGCAGCGTCGTATTAACCCATTAAGGCCCCGGCAAGAACTCGGCTAGGTAGCATCAAACTAACTATGCTATTCATGGGCGAATGGTAAAAACAAATACCCCTGTTTGTAACGTTGTCATTTGTAATTGCTTATAAGAAATTATGCAAACAAATCACGATAATAGTTATGTTGAAAAATTGGATAAAGTTCCGTTTAGCGGAAACGCCTGAGCGGGCTCAAGTTTTAAGCAAAGCTTCTTTTCAACTAGAATATGAAAACCCTATAAGGAGTTTTGGCGACAAAGTCCCGTTCACCCTCCCACCTGCCCTCGAAGCTTTTCCTGTGTTTTCACTGTATCTTTGAAAGTATTGATGTTTGCGGAAAATGTTTCAGATAAAAGAGGAAGCTCTTAAAAAGTTCTATAAGAAAAGTCGTGTACTTTATTAACGTAAATCTAGAATTTGAGCCGGTAATTGGAAAAATATCTATTTCTATCTACATAAAATAGGCAACAAGCGTTCTATTTTCTTTGGAAAATATTTATTTTTCAGAGAAATGTTTCAGCTAGAAAATGAACCTCTTCAAAAGTTCTACAAAAAACGTAATGCACTTTTTTAACGCAAATGCAAAATTTTAGCCGGCAATTTGAGATATATGTTTCTATCTAAAATAAGCAATGAACGTTCTATTTTCATGCAAAATTTGCATTTTCTTAGCTGTCTTTTCATTCAGCTCACGCTAAATATTCACACCGCATCACACCATACCACACCACACCACACCACACCACACCACACTTCGCACCACACCACACCACACTATATCACACCACACCTGTGATGTGGGTGTGGGGTGAATATTTAATGTGAGCTGAATGATATGAAATGCATAGCTTCCGAGAAAATAGAACGTTTATTCCTTATTTCAGATAGAAACCGATATGTTTCAAATTACCATCTGAAATTTCGCATTCCGGTTGAAAAAGTCCAAAACATTTCTCTCAAAGATGAATATTTTCCAGAGAAAATAGAAGGCTCGTTCCCTATTTTAGATAGAAATAGATATTTTTTGAATTACCGACTCAAATTTTGCGTTTACGTTAATGAAGTCTCCGACTTTTCTTACAGAGATTTTCAAGAGTTTTATTTTTTTTCTTGAAATATACGTTGCAAAAATCAGAACTTTAAAAGATACAGTGAAAAAATAGGAAAAGCTTTGAGGAAGGGTGGGGGCTAAACGGGACTTTGTCGTCAAAAATCCTCGTTGGGTTTTTATTTTCTAGTTGAAAAGAAGTTTTGCTAAAAACTTGAGCCCGCTCAGGCGTTTCTGCTAAACGGAACTTCGCCCGAACAATTAATAGCACAAACAATCGGATTTTTGAAACATGGAAATGATCGAAGATTAGGTTTCCATCATTATTTTTCCCGTAGAATCAATTGGTGCGATCAGTTTTTCACAATAACAACTTTTATCATAATTTGTCTCGATGATTTTCAATGAACAATTGCAAACGACAAAAAAAAACACGGGTATTTTATTCCATTTGCCCGTGAATGGTAAAGTTAGATTGATGCTATTCAGCAAAGTTCTTACCTGGGCCTGAAAAGATTACGACCGACCGTTATTAGATATTATTATCATCGTTATCACGGTTACGGTTACCGTTACCGACAACTTTGGGGATGCATGGTACGTTGGTAGCTAGCGTAGACGCGTACGGTCGTATTCGTCAGACCATTACGCGGAATCTTGAATGCATCGCGTCCTTTTTCCTTGAGCCGCGCTCTTTGGCCAGATACGAGAGTTTCAGATGGCGTGAACTGCGCAGAAAATATGTGGGCAATAAACATATATATTCGACCACGCGAGGCGGGATAGCAACATCGCAAGAGAAGGGACCGTCGCGCCGGAGAAAATCCAAAGTGCTTCGAGGCTTCGTGGCAGGTTTGCTGTTTGCTGCCGGCGGATCCATGTTTATGTTCGATGGTTTTCGTTAGATACGAGTCTCGGTTTACATCGCTGAAATCCCCGGGCGTAAGTCTAGGCCGCGGACGCGTGAACGTTATCCGTGGAATTTTATTTGACAAAGGGAGAGAAGATGAGATGAAAAACATCTGCAGCGTGACACGGATTTCTGGAGTGATTTTCACGTTTTTAGACGTGACCGAAGAAAAGTGTCTTGTAAATTTGTCAACCCCAAGATCGTCGTCGCCATCTCGGAATCTACTCAAACAGTCATATCACCACGTTTCATACTCGTTTTAGCGGGCCTGAGTGATTCTCGAAATGTATGTCGATCCAGCGAAATCTAATGCGAATGCGCAAAAATGTACCAAAAAACCAAAATCAATAAATCATTACAAATTCTCGGTGCAATTTCTGATATCATTAGTTCTGAAATTTTAATAACTTTTGATTAGTCGGGCTTGCTGCAAAAAAGCGTAGCCATTTTTTCTTCATCGTCCGGCATGCTTGTCGGTGTTATTGTAGTTATAGCTGCCGTGGCCATTCCAACTGCAAGTTTGTCTCGATTGTTTTATCCTTCGCGCACTACTCTACATTGTTGATTTCTCGATGTACCGACTTCGATACTCCGCAAAACGTGGAGCAGGAATGATACTTTGGCTTTGACGATCGAGTCGGGTCAATCTTCTCTCCTTAATCTTTCGTAACGATTCGTCGACGAAACGAAACGGTTTCGAGCAATTTTAATCTCTAAAAGACTTTGGAAGCGTGTTCGAAATTTGGTTAACCGAACGTAACTCCAGTCTCAAGAGCCGGTAGAGAGAATTCAGTAGAGGAAAACGACGAGTCAGCCGACTCCGCTGTACCTTCGTCGTCTATCTGCTCGGCTAGAACGTTATCTAATTTTGTAATAACTCGTCTAAAAGTGTCCTGAAAGGGTTTTTCTGCGCTTCTTCTGCTCACGGCTCTCACGGTATAATTCTCCGTCCTTCGCTTCGCAGTTCATCGAGTTCGTTATACGCGACAGTGTTGTGTTAATAACGAAAAGCTCGTGCCAAATTGCTACGCCTCTGTACTCTGTGCAGGTTTGACGAATTGGTGAAGACGTGACGATGTCTGGGCCGAAGATATTTTTGAAGAAAATAAACGTGTCGCGTGAGCATCGACTTCTTATTTGTTCGGACAACGTACGAAGAATACTCAACGGATCCAGATCACATTTGTGCTGATCCGCAGCTGAGTACAATTCGTGGAAAATTAGACATCTCACAGATATATACATATGAGGGTGTTTCATTCATAGCCGATATTTTTTTTCGTCCTACCTGAATATCTGATAATTTACGAAAAAAATATCTATTCTCGATGGAAAAAAAATTTCTAGCAAATTAGAGGCTTCGCTCTTTCAAAAATTTCACTTTTCATCTGAATAACACAGGGAAACTCTTCGCCGGTTCCAACTATATTTTTCCGTATTCAAACAATTTTTGTGAAAAAATGAGTATACAGCTTTTGTAGAGCACTGAATCTGCTACAAAAATATGTCTCCGTGCACATGCTGTCCGACCAACAATTTTTGAATTGTAAAGCTGCAAAGTTGGATGTTAATCATAATTGATTACAAATTTTCTTTGAATTGATATTTTTTGAGCTTGCATCAAATATTATCTAACAATAGACGCTCAAAAGGCTGATCAATCGTTAATTATGGAAACTAGTTTTTGTAATTAATAAATGAAGATAAATTTCAATCGATAATAATTGTAGTAATTATAGTAATTATTACTATGAAATCATAATACGAATGAACTAAAATACAAATTTTCGCGCATATTTTAATTTTCAAACTTTTTCTAGTTCTATTTTATAGCACGGTGGCACTACTCGTGACCTCGTCTAGTTAAAGAAAATTTACCTCTCCAGCTTTGTAACTCGAGAACTGTTGGTCGGACAGCGTTTGCTCCGAGGAACTTTTTTGTAGCATATTCGATCTCAACAAAAGATGTATACTAATTTTTTCCATAAACATTTTTTGAATACCGAAAAATCGAGTTGAAACCGAAACAACATTTTTGGTGTTGTTTATATGGAAAGTCGAATTTTCGACAGAATGAAGCATCCAATTCACTTACAATAGTTTTCCAGCCGTAATATGTATTTTTTTGAATGAATTATCAGATTTTCAAGTAGGAACCAAAAAAAATATCGCCGAATAATGTAACATCTACTATAGGCTATCAAAAAAATGAAACACCCCGATACATATTTTGAATGAGTGGTCACCAAATGACGGATGACTACCTGAAATTTAACACGAGAGATGACAAGTACCGAAAAAACGAAAATCTGTAAAAAAAAAAAAGATCTAGTTTGGTCATTATTCATACAATTATGGGCAAAATGTGGATATTGCATAACTTTGGGAGCATGTCATGAAAAAAATCTCAAAATTTACCTCGAAGAGTGTTTCGAAGGGTAGAAAAAAAATATCAGAAAATTGAGGAAATCAAAAATATCGTTGAGGAAATTTTACGTAGAACGCAAAAACTGGTACTCAATGGTCAGTACTGACATCGCTTCACCTTTGTTTTGGAGGGTAGAGGCGTACTTGGCTCTCTATTTGCTAACAATCGAGCGATCGTACATTCTCCTTGACGTCACGGTAGCAATTTCGGTTGGATTCGGTGTGCGAGTTCACGTCAGTCTATTTCGTCAGTCGAGTGGAGAACGTAAAATGCTTTTACGTCGAATTGTTTTCGAATCTTACGACCTGCCTGGAATATTTCCTCGTAATAATCATTCGTTACCACCCACGCGAGTCAAGATCAAAGCCTGGCTACGCGAGCAGCCCGGTGGATGAGCGGACCGAAGCAAGATGAGAAACAATGTCGAATCCCGGGTCCGAAGCGGTCGAAAAGTGAGTTTTGTACAATTCGAAGCGGAGGAGTACGATGCTTTCTCATTTCACTTGCCTCGCACAATTCGTGTTCGAGAATTTTCCAACCGCCGACTATGTTTGCACATCCGCGAAACGCGTGACGCGAGCAGTCGGTCGTAATATCGGGACGTTTATTTCTCGTACGGCGAGCGAGAAAAATAAGACGTACGACGAAGAGATCGAGGATTCGAGGCTGACTGTGAGAACGACGGTAGGCAAAATCGACCCGGAGGGCTCAAAAGATGGGTGCGCACGAGGGCGAGGAGGTGCGAGGTGGGAAACGTTCAGATCGGAGGGCACGCGACGCGTAGACTCCTGGAATGGGGTGCAAATAGGTAGTTGATTTGGCAAACATTTACCGAGGGCTCGAACAATCACCTTTTTTTCGCTTACCGGTAAGAAAAGACGTCGCGTCGTGTTCCGCGGAGATCGTAGAATAGACCGGAAATCATTGGGGTACGGAAATTGTTTAGTTGAAAACTCTAACGTCTCTCCGCTGTGTTTACCACGTGACTGATGAATGAACATCCGAGTGCGACATTTTTCGATCCTATGATGCGTGCTAGTAAAGAAATTCGTGAGATTCATAGTGTGCAGAAATAATTTTCACGAGAATACTTTCGATGCGCAAACATCCGTTTTTTCTGCAAAGATTCACCACGTATACATTACACGTATGAATCGAAGACACTCGGTTATTTATAAGGAGATGAATAATTATTGTCAGCTGTGAGTATGTATCGAAATATTCGGAAAACTATAATATCAAGGTTAGCTGAGCTGCTCGAAGAATAATTTCCTAGTTCTTTTCTCATTCCACGTATTTTTGTACAATTTTTTTTTCGTTTTATCGCGTACGCCGTTTCTTCCCTGCATTTTCTGCTCTTTTGGCCCCGCTCGTTTTTTGTTGTTGAATTTTGACCGTTTTCTTCGTCAAGATTTCGGTATCATTCTTGTTTGTTTAGGATTTTTTATTACATTTCGATTATTAAAAAGAAGCTTCGATCTTAATTAATAATAAATAATTAATTATCAAACTAAGGATTTTGTTTGGTTTCATTGATTTTAGGTGAACGAGTGAAATGTTACGATGATCACCGCAAATCGCGACTTGTGGGACGGGATGCAACAAATATAGCGACAATTGGATCGATAATGAATATTTTCTGAAGATTTGTTGAAATAAAGTTGTAGTGTTACGCGACGTGCCCGCATGCGTGCCCGGACCATTGGGTGGCTACGTATAGATTGTGACAAGTAGCACCACATCGTACACTGTCGCGTGTCACTACAACAATGTATGATCGCGCCATCGCATATTTGGAAGTGAATTGGTGATACCCATTACTCGTAATACCAAATGAGAAAGGGAGGGTCGCGCCGAGTTCCTCGGTACTTTCCTGCCTCTTTCTCCCAGAACCATCGACCGAATAACATCGATTTGCGATCACCCGACGTACGATATACCTGATTGTGCGATATACCTGGGGGGCCTCGCGACTTTGAGGTCTGATATTTCCGTTCTTTCCCTTCGAATATTAATGATCCTGCATTTGAGAATTAGCTTGTTGTTTCCATCGTAAACGTTACATAAGGTTGGTCCTGGGACATTGAGCCCTTTATTTGAAAAATAAGATTGCGACACGTTATATATCATACCATTATTCTTTTTTTTTAACATTCACGTATCGTCATGTTGTCGCCGTATGCACTCGTAATCATTCCTTTTTCGCATATCCTACAATTTTGTAACACAATAACGATTAGCTATATAACGATCGAAATATTCACTCGTGTTCGTGTATTGAAATCAAGCATGCGAGCTTGAATTTAAATCGGTAAAAGATCTGGTTTTTCTCACGAAAGTAATTCAGCATCAGATAAAGATGAAAACACCGATGCGAGAAGAGGAGCATCGCGGTTTTGTCCCGCGAGATTTCGCGTCGCGCGTAATTTTGCGAAGCAAGCAGGCGTAGCAATCTACTCTTTCGCGACCAAATCGCGTCGATTGGCCTCTTCAGGGATCAATCTTTCGGGTACCTACGTTCCGGAGTTGATATCGAGATTGTACCACTTCATTAACCCCGCTATCGACCGAGAAGAATTAACTCTAATTCTTTAAATTGCGATTCGCCGTTCTGTCAGCACTTCGCGAATTCGTCGGAGTCGCATCAGACTGATAAAGCAAAGCAGGGCCGTGTCCAGGGACGAGCAAGAGGGGCAAGGGCTCCAGGCGGCATTTGGACAAGGCGACATTTTGAGACAACGTTCGAAATCTCAGATCGATATTTTCAAGAGAAATTCAGCCATGTTTTCGAGCGTTCGCACTATAATCGATAAAATTCGGTTGAACCGAATGTTATGCCTACAGTGCCGGAGGATCTCGGCATACGTTACCCTACTGCCATCCTAGCGATTCTATCGTTCGCATCCCGCGCACCCAAAACTAGAGGCTCCTAGCGAGACATCGTTGTTAACGCGAAACTGCTGGCAGGGTAGGAGAAAACATCCATGAAATATATTTTGTATGACGAAAAAGGGAGTTCGCAGGGAACTTCACGAGAAAAGAAAATAAAAACCGAAAAATAAATAGGACTCGACATTGAAAAAAAAAAATTCAAGAAACAGTTTCAAAATGTTGGAAAAAGAATAAGGATTCTACTGCCCCGGGTGAGCATTATGGCGGGAACGACCCTGAAGCAAAGAATCCCGTCCACCCCGGCTGTTTTAAGGTAGTAAAATGAGACGAGCTTCAAAGTTTAGGAACGATGCGACGACAATTTCGGTTACCGATGTACGTAGATACGTGGAGGTGAATACAACCGACGATTCGAAACAGCATCTGTAGCTTTTCTCGATGCCTCCGAAGCCGCGAAGAAATAAACAGGGAAACTTTGCGTACGAACTATGAAATCGTAAGGTTCGCGATGAAAAAATGGATCGAAGTCTACTCGAGGTACTTGAAAGCTGTATTCTTCTCTTATTAACAACGATAAAATAACGAGGTTGGCGAGCTTCACGTAAATTCAATTTCCGAACAGCATCTCTTCAGTCCTTGTGATTCACTCCGCGCTTCATCCAGGCCATCATATTCTGTACTTGACAGAGAAAATCAAATTTAAATTATCGTATCCACGAGCGAAAAAAAATCCTGTACAAATAATAGGAAAATCTGTAAACGTTACAGATTTACTCCTGTAAATGCGAGCATAGCTGTCAAATTTACATTTTGAGAAATGTAGTTTGGACGTTAGAAAATTGTTTTCGACCTCGAAATGTAAATATCACGTAAGAGAAAAATCTAAATTCTACGTTAGAATGATACGAAGTTACACGAGAGAAAATGTAAATTTTACATTCGATCAAACAGACTTGTTTATTACGATAAGCGAAAACTTTAATTTAAATATTTAACGAGATAATGTCAAGAATAATCGAAGAGCTAAGATATTGATTAATTCCCGTCAAACTAAGTATTTATTATTAATTGTTATGAAAACAATCTTAAATTTCTATTTACTATTTATAAATTGGACAGTAGGTACAGAACCTTTTACGTGTGAATTGGATAGATTTTTGTAAATCGTAACGCTGACAAATTAAGTCCGGTAAAAATAACATTTGCTTGTAATTATTACATAACTCGACTATGTAACTTTTACATACTCGTTCTTACATACTAATTTTCATATGATTTTTTTTTCGTCCGATGAGGTTCTTTTAGTTGTTAGACCCTCGTGAAAGTTTCGGACAATCGCTTTCTTCGTTATTCAGTTCGGTAGATTAAGATTCGAAGAGCAATCGAAGATGCCATTTGTTTGGGAATTTCCGAAATCGTTTGAATGCGTTTTCGCGGTAGAGTTTTTTTCGATAGACACGCCTACGCATCACAAATAAAACGCCACGCTCCACGCTCTACGTTCTACCGAAAAAACTACAGCGAAGACGCACCCTGTGAGTCATAACGGTGCATTGTTCACCAAGTAAACAAATGAGAAATTTAAAAAAGGAAGTTGAAAAAAAGTCTGGAGACCTAACCGCTTCTGTGGCAAGGATAGTGTGCAGTACAGATCGAAATCACAGTTCAAAGATCAGATGGAAAATATCAATTTGTAAAACTACGAGATTCGTTTTACCACACCGGTGGAACGAATTCATCGAAAATTATTGGTTCGATTCGATTGAAATTTCAAGGACACACCGTGAATAATATTATCTCTCATATGGCGTCGCGTTTTTACGATGAGATAAATTATTCCCTCGTTAAATATTTTTCAAGTTCATTTTCATGGGTAAAAAATTTATTTGCTTAGCTATTGAACTTCCCGACAAGAAAAAAATGTCTTTTGTACGAAACCGTTCGCCGGTCGGCTACAATAACAACACGTTTTACGCCGAATAGGATCGTTGGAAAGAATCATTGAAATTGTATATGCATTTCTGATATCGTCGAGGTCGTTTGATTCCTCAAGTCATAACACTCAGTAGCAAAAATACGATCTTCAATCTGAATGATCTATTTTCAGTCAACAAATAAAGTTACCACAGAGAATCTATTAAAATAATCATTGTTATACATTTTTTTTAATATTCTCATGGAGCAAATATGAAATTTCACTTTTCGACCCGTCAATTCGTAGTGTTACTTGCTTTTCATTGGTAATTGATGTAAAATACGAGTTAAATTTTACGGTTTCCGCGGTTATATTTGTCTTTGATTGATTAATTTACGGAAAAAGGGGCTAATTCGATATTTTCATAACTCTCTAATTTTAGTGTTATTCGAATTTCTACTATATTCCCGTCCTTGAATTACTTCTAGGGGTATTGGCGTTAGGTTTACTGATTTTAATTAAAATTTGACGATTACATTTCAATTCTAATCTAATCGGTATCAAGAGTAACTCGCGAGTTCTCAGCTGTACGCTGGAAGGGATTTTCATTAAATTTTGCTGTTTGCTGTCTGAATTCGATAGAAAATGTACCGTATCTACGGTAATTCTGGGACGGCTTCACATAACGTCGTCGTTCGTCGGTAACGTAGATACTTTTTTAAATGCGTACTAACGTATCTTATCGTAGTGTACCATAAAATTTATGAAGATAAAATCGTAATTTCTTGCGTTGTATAGGTGAATAATTAGACGAAATAAAGTAATTAGATCCGGTATTTTCCGATGTTCCAAGATTCCTGCGATTTCAATGGGAGATTTTTAATGAAAATTCCTTCCGTGCACGCGTTGCCCACTTTTATCAGTTTCGGACACTTCGTCGGATAGCAGATAACAACTTATCGTTGTTATGGCAGAGGTGAATGATAGACGTAACTGTATGGTCCACTGTTGCAAGTTTCGATGAAATAAGAGAATATTTGATAAAGGTTCACGCTTCGAGGCTCGGGTTCGACGAAGTTAAGGTCTAATATCGAAAGCTCGAGAGGTTTCCGTTACTCTTGGGTGGGGCTGGGTTGAGTTGGGTAGAGTTGAAGCGCTCCACGTACAAATGGTCGGTTTACATCCTCGGAAATGAGCCAACAATAAACTTGTGACTCGATGTCTTCGATATAAAAATCCGTCTTCCGTAACGAAGCCGCTCCCGTCGCGGGAAGTGAACCTCAAATGACGCGTGTACGTTAAAGTGTTTGAAACAGAAGAATTTCTTTCGATGGTGCGAAGGGCTAATATTAATAAGACTTGCTTCGATCCATTTTTCTATTTTCTATTCAAATCACACGGACATTTTTTTCACTTTTGAATTTTTGTCACTTTGAAATGATTGAAGATAGAGAAATTCGAATACGTGAAACTCGACCTTCTACAACTAAGTCTTCGGTGAAAAATCCCTCAGGTGAGCCGTTCTCGAAATATCAGCGTTTGAAAATAATACTGACAACGCTGATATCTTGCGAATGGCTCACCTGAGGAATTTGGCACCTGCGCGTATAGCGTCAAATTTCCTTCGAAATCCATCTATTAACATTTTTTCATTACGAACCGTTCCAAAGTTACAAAAATTCATAAATAAAATAGAAAAACGGATCGAGGCAATCCGTAATATTTATATTTATATTATCCTAGTTCGACTAGGACCGAAATTATTATTTTCCGGTATACTATCAATTTTTTGATACCATAAATAAAAAAGTATTTTTCTAACCATTTGAGCGGTACAGCTTTTTATACTTTCCATGCCAAATATAGCAGGCGCGACAAGTAATTTGTTCGTTTAATTATTAACCAAATTACTACATTACTTAGTTTACAGGGGTTCTTGAGTCACTGAATTGATTCTGATAGTTAATTTTTTCGAATTTTTACCCTCAACCCCTGGCTAATAGGGAGTTGGAGAAGGATTTTCCATTTTTCCAAATTTCTCACCAAATTGGAATTTTTTTTTCAAAGTAGTTTGTTGCATTGTTTATTGAATCTCAATCGTTATCATTTCACGACGCTACCCCTGAACCTTATTTTTTAGGGTTGAAAATAGGGGTTGGAGGTAAACTTTTCAGTTTTGTCAATTTCTCACCGAACTCATTCGTTCTCAGCTTGAAATTTCTAATACATTTCTATAATAGTCTGCTGTATCGGCTTGGGCCATGCATGAATTATTCGATGTTGACGAATGTAATCTACCATATTAAATTAATCATTTCGAATTTTGCAAATACGACCTCGAATTCGTGATCAACGACTTCGAAAACCTCTACGTACCAATTTTCGTGTAAATTGGTTGAATTTTGAGAATCTCGACCTCTGTCTTGACATTTTGAGCGGCCATTTTATGGTCGTCACATTGAATTTTTATAATGTTGATGCCAGCTTCGGATTCAGAGACTCTAAAAACCATGATAAAGGGTGTGTCACCTCACGTGTCAAGAATGGTAAGGACTTATGAACGCGAAGCCGCGTCCCTATAGCCAATCGACGAGCATAAGATTTTTTGCAGAAATTGTATCTTCTATTCTCGTGAGAATTTCGGTCTACGAAAATATTATGTTCATTGATTTGCTATGGAGGCGCGGCCTCGCGTCGACTAAAGCCCTTCCATTCTGAACACATGAGGCGATACACCCTGTACACCGAGTTTCAAATAAATTGGTTCAAAATCAAGAGAGTTATTCAATTTGATGATATGTGCCACGTTGACGCTATTGGCACGATTTTTTTTTCAATTTTTTTTGGTCACGTATGATACATCGCTGGCCAAAGGGTTAGATATCCTAATGTACATACATAGGTATGTACGTTGGCATCGATCGAATAGAGTCCCATTGTTCGAGTGCGAACCCTGAGGGTAGGCGATCCTGGTCGTTGCTTAAAAAGAGAGCGCTTGCGGCTAGAAACATGGATGGATGTGGGACGTCGCCTGGAATGCAACCTCGACTCTCGCAACTTGGCCACACAATATCGGCGAGGTTTTCATACTAGGAGGCGAGCAATAACGGGCACGGGTTGGGCTTCTTCGGCCGACCTTTACACTGAGGATAATATCACGTGATCCCGTTGATCCCGAATGAAACGCGACTCGCATATAATACTAGGAACGATGGAAGCGAAGGAAGAACCAGCGAGACTTTGTCGAAGCTTCGAGAAATCCCAAGAGTATTCGAGGTGCGAAGTCTCAACTTGGAAGTTCCGGCAGAAAACCGATCTGGATTTTGTTGCCTCGTTTTTCTTTCACCGTCGCGGGAAATGAAATTAAAATAATACGTAGCAAAGTGCGAAACGAAAGTTCGCGGGGAAAACGAGAGAAAACGTTGCGAAGTAAATTACAATGGGAATGAAGGATTCGTTTCGTTTTTCTTTCTTTCTTTCTTATTTTCCGTTTCCGGAGCGTGTTCGTGCCTGATGAGGAGGAACAGAATTGTACTCCGGATAACCGATTCTACAGTTTTCACGCAACAGCCCGCGTGACGAGTCGATAGTCCGCCATTTGATATGGAAAGTGTTCCTTTTTTCGTCGATAACTCGGTTCGAAATTCCTCAAAACTGATCGATGTATATACAGTGAGTTGCCAAATTATTAGGGGCAGTACACAGATTTTTGTATTTTCTAGTTTAATTTTTTTTCCGGCAAATAATTTATAATAGGTTTTATTGGTTATTGTTCTTAAAAAAATTGAGAATAAATTGAATTTTTTTTTTGAGCATTCTATTATTTTATCAATTATTGGAAGAGTTATCGCCTGAAATAGAAAAACATGTTCATTTAATAGCCAATAATCACAAACGCTGAGTTTTATGAAAAACATTACACGAAACGAAAGATGGCAAATTTTATTTTCTACGATAATGGTTACGATGATCTTTAGCCCAACGTGCATAGTTACCGAGATTTCGGCCGATAACGTTTTTTCAACATGGCGCATTATCCATCGGTGGAATTTGCTAGCACTTTGTGATTGTAAACTCAGTGAGCGATACTACATCAGATAAAGAAAGAAAATCTTGGTCGCCAATTCATGCAAAGTTAAATTCCTCGTTGACCGGCCTATAGAGCGTGACGCAAAGCGTTATTCACGTGGCGTGCGTCACGTCGTAGTCGACTTTGCGGCACGCTACAGGTCGTAATTATTGTCCCAAAAAAAATGGAAAAAAATATGAATTCGCAGGTATTAACATGTTCTACGAGTTTAATAATAGACATTTTTTCGATATCTATAACGGGAAAGAAGGAAACAGAAAAAAAATGTTCGCCATCTGAATTTTCGACTTACTCGTCGTCGATATCTCAACAACGATAGAAGGTAGGTGAAAAATGTATGTAACATAAATTATAGAGCGTAAAAAAGCAATAAAAAAGTATTGAATTGCATTTTTCGTATTTTCGACGGAGAGCAGAGTTATTGCGCACAAACCAAATTCAAAGCTTTTTCTAAGACGGCGGAGAATCCACGTAGGAAATCTTGGTCGGCAATTTCAAGGTGAGCTTTTTTAAGACCCCCCTGCCCGCGCAATATTCAAAAACTGGAACTTGGAATTCACCTGCATCCTGAAATGTATGATGTATAATGACCGGACTACGTTCAGTTCCGTCTTTACCATAAGGGCACACGGGGCACTGGCATGGGGCCCCGAAATGCTGACATATTCGTCATTAATACGAAAAAACGAGAATCTCAGTGTTTGTTGAATTTTTTTCTACTGAGAATTAATGTTATTTCACCATTGAATAGTCAATTTCCAATCAAGCCTAATCTTTAAATAGATTATTTGTTAGACAATGAACATTTTACTAATAAATTATACAAAAAAAAACTCTTAGTGCCATCTAGCGGTCATTTCTATGAGCGCTATTTGTTGGCACGTCCGGAGGTTATTTGTTTCCTTAATGTTCACCAATTGTAGTGGAGAGCGCTTATTTTCCCGACTCAAAAGAATTAAAAATTAATTAGGAACGAGTATGTTACAAAAACAACTTACTAATGTATCAATCATGTGTATTGAAATTGATATTCTTCAATAAATAGACTTTGAGGATGTAATAGAAGATTTTGCAGTTCGGAAATCGATGAAGAAGCGAATATCGTCACCAGTGCCAAACCAGTAAGATAATGATTTGTCCCTTCTGCTTGTTGAAACAGTAATTACATGTATTTGATTTGTACACATAAGTTAATCGTTAAAATAATTAAATACGAGTATTTTTAAAATATTTAAGTAATTGTTTTCTTATCTTCTACATATTTCGGTCCTTGTATAGGGGCCCCAAATTTTAGTGTGCATAGTATAGGTGGGCCCTGACTACGTTGCTGCCACTCAAAATAAGTACACGCAGAAGAGTACAGGGGTCGGCAGATTACGGTTACCTCAATTCGTCGAAGTACAGCACTCAAGAAGCCCAAAGTAGCCGCTTCTAATTGAAATATGCTCATAAAAAAATTATATTTTCATTGACAAAAAAGATCTTTCGAAGCAAATGAAAGAAAATATTTCACACATTATTAACCATATCTTATATATACAATCAAATAGACCCACTTTTTTTATCCAATTGTTCAAAAGTCATTCAACTTTAAGTGGTGGTTTCAACAAATAGCTTAATACTAGAACCATCTAAAATGTTACAGATATCAATAATTTGTAAAATAAATCTATAATATAAATAAATAATATTTTTACATCTTTGTAATATCTTATCTACTCGCGATCGAAATTAATTTTTCTTAAATTGTAATTATTCCATAAATTTGCACCAAATCACAGCGATTATTGAAGTAGTTTTTTCCCACATTCACGGCTATACATAGGTAAGTATATGTAATTAGATGTAAAAACGTTGAAAACGTACAAGAATTGAGCTTCAGATTTTATAATAAAGGAGACGTTGTTACAATTCGAAATTTAATTTCAATAAATAGGCAAGAAATAAGGATTATAAAGATTTGAAGTATTTATAGCGTATACTTTAATGTGAATATATTAATATTAACAATTGTCTCGTTGTGAGTTTTTATTTCCCATTTAAATAACATGGTGAGAGAAGTTTTCTTACGTATGAATCAAGGATTTTTATCGCTCGGTTTTCAATACAATCGGTTGAAGAAACAATGGATCCTCCGGGATAATTTTTCGCTGTATTCTATTGCTACGTTTCGGGAACTTTATGTGTTTTCCGTTTCAGGCTCGCGAGAATATAAATTTGAATCGAAAATATTAAGAGAGTTCAACCAATATACTTTTCTTATGACTATAGATACCTACATATGTACACCTTTGGTT
>OZ018311.1:16166247-16186858 GCA_963969455.1 Arge pagana | reverse complement strand
AAGTTTGTTTATGTTTCGAATTTCATATCTTCGGAATGGCATACCGTAGAGAATATTCCAAAAGATATTTTTATAGAGATTTAAACGCTCTACAAAAAATATACCTCAGACTTTTTTGATAAACATAGCCATTCAAATGATACTCGAAGTTGAAACTTTGAAATATGTTGAAATTCATCGTTTTTTTAGTATTGCAAGTCCAATATTGACTCGATCGAAAATTATAGATCGACTTATTTGTAGATCATCGAATCGATCATATAAAGTTTCTCATTTACAATAAAAAAATATTAATAGTTACTTAGGCTTTGAAAATGTATGTTTTTCAGAAATTATAAATATTTAATAATTTATTTCAGGTTGAACTTTGACCTCGAATATCATTCGAATGGCTATGCTTATTCGAAATTGTAAGAGATCTTTTTTGTAGAGCGTTCAACTCTCTGTAAAAATATGTTTTCAAATAGTCCGTACGGTATGCCATTGTCAAGAGGTAAAATTTCAAACGTGAAAAACTCTTTTTCCCATGTTACTTGAATGGAAAATGGAAATTCGCAACGACACAGCTCTTCTAACAGATTTCTTGTTTCAACTTCCTGAAAGTATAGAACCCGCTCGTGAGTCGAAAAAAGTTGGCCAAAAATAAAAACACCCCGAGGGGTATACGAGTCGGTTGGCTAGCTACGATGACGATGGCTGGCATGGAGAAGGAAAGCTGCATTGAAACAGTTGCGTGGATTGCAGACCGAAAATGACGAGGACCGAAGGGGTGGCTGCGAAATTTAACGAGCAGTTCGATCGCTCGCGGCTAATTTTGGGGGGGAGGGAACAGAGCGACGAAGTATCCATTTAGAGGCAGCGGGTCAACGATGTTGATCAGAGAATTACGTATGAATTTTCCATGAAATCAAATAAATTCACAAAAGATACAAATGGAGTCGAATTCTACGATCGTTACGATGTAATCCAGCTTCGAACGATTCTCCTTCAATTTATGACAAAATTCGCGGTGTAATCCGCCGTATAAATAATGACAGGTGGAACTTCGAATTAATGTTTGAAATATTTCACCAGAGATTTCACACGTTTGAATCGTCGTTATTATTCGAATTTCCACGCTTTTACGAATTTCAGCTTCCGCTTTGCAATTTCCGCCAGCGTACGATCCGACGAGCCGCGACTCTCGTAAATATCTAGTCGGTATTTACGAGACACGTACGCGTTTTCCAAACGAATTTCGCCGTTATTACAGATTTCCCCGCTCGTTTAATTTCCTCGTCAGATTCATCGGCTGCATGTGCGAAGAAAACGATTTCTCTTCGGGGGAAAATTGGGAAGAAGAATTATTTTCTGCGCTGGCCTACTTATCGAACAGCTACAATTTTTGTGCGAAAAATGAGCAATTTAAAGAAGTTTTGGAATTCTTTCAAAAATTGCATCATCGAAAATCAACGGGAACGGAAGAAATGATTAATTATTGCTATCAATTTTCATCGATTGGCGATCTTTCGCAATAAAATTAGCCTTGAGATTCGGATCACCCGCTGGGCCGAGCGTTCTATAGACGAACTTAGGAAGCGAATGGATAAGCGTACGGAGAAAAGTAATAGGTATTGTTTCTATTTTTACGTAGAAAAAATTTCTATATTAGCATAGGGATTTTTACTTCGTCATTATAGTAATTACACCTAGGCGAAAATAAGATGAATACTTATTTTTTATAGGTATATTTACCTATAAATGAGATAATAGCGATAATTCTAATTATTAAATAAATATCAGATGTTCGATGATGATACGGTAAAAATCATTATCGGAGTACTAACATAGGTATTTTTCCTATGCGAAAATAGGAACAACATCTATTTTTTTTCTCCGTCTGTGGTTTGCAGAGCTGCGAACATGGTATTTGAAAAATAATGGACTATTGAGTTAGTTATCGAGGAAATAATGAATGATACAATGGAGAGTACAACGGTTACTCGTTGCTGGAAACGTGCGCGATCGATTTATTTGTTAGAGTTGCCGTGAGAACGACACTCGATTTGATTCGAACTCTCAATAATTAGTGGATGCATTTGTCGACGTACAACCTGTTGGAAAATTGATCGGTAATGCAATCGTCGATGTATTACACGAATCTGCGAAACAATGTTTTCGAGAGAACGTTTTATCGAAGCGTTAATATTTGTCATAGCGGTCCTGAACGTAATCTAAAACTACGTGCGAAAGTAATACACCACGTCACATTCGGTAGATCTAGGTAAAAGTAGTTCTTTTTTTCACCTCGTTATTTTCGTTTCATATATATTTTTTTCGGAGTTTATACTTTCTCTTCGAATCATAATCATTTGTTATTAATTTTATTGAGGTTGGAATTCGTCATTATATCATTATATTTATCGGTCGTAGAGTATTTTATTTGATTATCAATAGAATTTTATTTTGGTTTATTTTTTTACAGTGTCTTAGAATTTCCTAGAGAATGTTTTTCTACGGGAAAATGTAACCGATGGACGGAATTTTTCAAAGATGTGGACACTTCTCGACGGTCGAAGTCACCGACGAGTCGCAGCATCAGACCAAAGTAAACCTTACCCCGAGGTAACGCAACGATATACTCCGAAGGCTACTTCGGAGATACGAACGTAGCTTTTGTTGAAATATTAATCTGAAAATCTTCGATAAAAGCAACGGGAATAGATTCAACCAGCGTAGCGGAACAGAGGAATAAAAACGAGGGGCAGAATTCTTCTCTGGGATTATTAAATAGGGAGGAATAGGGAGGAATAGGGAAACAACCGAAACGGTCGAATCGAACGATGAAAAGAGAGAGCAGAGACTTTTATTACCTCGTCGCGGTCGCGAGAAGCGGAAGGGAAAAAAATTCCCCGAATTCTCGGAGTCGTCGAGAAAAACGAGACTGATCGACTGATGAAATAGCAAAAAATTCGATTATCCCGGCGTCGGGGTTGCGAGTTGTGCGAAAATAACGCGAAGCCGCACGTACAAAAACTCGTACGACAGGTACGTGAAAATTGCACAGTCGAGTTACGTAATATTTACACACGAAAATTGCACAGTCGAGTTACGTAATATTTACACGAATAAACGTTATTTTTACAGCAGTAAAATTGTCGCCGTTACATTTTTGACAAATCCATCAACGGTGATGTTATTCACATGAAAAGGATCGCCTATTCACTATCGATTTTATAATAGCAAATAAGCATTTAAGTTGTTTCTCATAAATGTTAATAATAAATAATCAGTTAAACGCGATTCAATCAATATTTTTGCGCTCCCGTTAGTCTTGACAATTATTCAATCGAATACTTACATTGAAGTTTTTGTTTATCGTAAAGAAAAAGTCTGTTTAATCGAATGTAATATTTACATTTCGAGGTCGACAGTTCTTCTAATGTCCGAAACACATCCCTCAAAATGTGAATTTCACAGTTCTGTACGAATTTACGCGTGTAAATTTGTAAATTTGTCCGAAAAAAAAAGATAATATATGATTATACGTAATTTAGATGTTATTCATGCGTGATCCAATTGTATAATTCTGAAAAAATTATATCGACTCGTATACAAATTATGTGTAAGTTATTCATAATTACACGTTATATTGTTTCTTTTGGTCACAGATTTTCCTGTAATTTTTCCTTTCGCGTTCCAACGACCCCGACGACGCACATCGAATCGTACGAAGCTGCGAAACTCGACGATTCCGCAACGAAGTTTTGCAGAATTGATAACGCGATCACCTCCGACTCTCCATTTTGAACTTTCGGTCAAACATCGCAGCGCTATGGGAGTTTGGCAAGTCCTCCGCGTTCGAAGCGAGCTCCGGTACGATACGGTGGTGAAGTATACGATAATAGTCGTGTAATGTCCACGCGAACGTAGTCACCAACACCAAACACGAACCACGCATGCAATCTGCATAGCCATCAAACTGCCGCAACTTAAGTAATTATTAAACTTTATCCCAAACGCTGGCTGAACATTTCTCGGCGAGCCTTCTGATTCACTCGGGATTATTACTAATTTAATATGCTACCCGTACAGATTGTCGTAAAGGAGTACCCAGCTACACCGGACGAATGGAACGAGGGAGAAGAGCAGATACTAGATGGATGTGCAGAGAGATGTAAGGCGAGTCGCGTTCGCGTCTCTCTCTCTCTTCTCTCTCTCTCTCTCTCTCTCTCTCTCTCTCTCTCTCTCTCTCTCTCTCGTCTCTCTCTCTCTCTCTCTCTCTATCTCTTCTCTCGCTCTGCTCTCTCTCTCTCTTCTCTCTCTCTCTCTCTCTCTCTCTCTCTCTCTCTCTCTTCTCTCTCTCTCTCTCTCTCTCCTCTCTCTCTCTCTCTCTCTCTCTCTCTCTTCTCCTCTCTCTCTCTCTCTCTCTCTCTCTCTCGGTTTCCTTTCATTTGTCACGGGATATTAAGTTTGTCGAGGAGCTCGAGGAAATTCTTCAAGTTCCCTGATAAGTCTGAGTGTTTCGTGGCCCCCTCGACCGCAGATAGGAAATACTTTGCCGGGAAACGGAGTTAGATGCTTTCCAGGATTCAGGAGCGAAACCGTGTTGCCTCGACTCGACTATAAAATTAAAAAGACGTCTCGTCCGATCGAACGAGAATAAAATACGAGAATTTACTCTCTCGTGCCTGCGGAGAGAGTTGCTACGAAGAGAGCTGCAAGAGAGCTGCTACAAATCAGAACCAAATCTCGTCGCGCGCGGATTTTTGATTTATGATTTGTTTCGCGACATTTTATAACTATAAATAACTCGACGACGTTAACGCTGGAGCGCCAATTTTTGAAGTTTCTATCGTCCCTCTCGCATCTTTTATTTCACGATCGTACTAAAATCCACTTTCTTGCCCAACTTGACCGTGATAGCTAATGACCTAGTTGTAACAACGGTTTTCATAGATTTGAGAACTGATTCGCGAAGAGATGTTTGACGGCGTGAAATCTATGCGTCAAGAAATCGGGACGCTGTTGGTTAATCTCGACCTGAAAATCGAATTATCGCGATAATTTACGTCAGCTGTGGGGTGAACCGCGGAAAAAGAAATTCGATCGAACTCTCAAGAGAGTTGAGGCGTTACGCGCGAAGCATGCAAACTATTTTGTATCCGTTTATTTCGATGAATTAATTTGTGTAGAAATCTTTTTTGGGATTATCCCACCTCAACCTCCTAAAAGAGTTCAATGAGCTCTTTTCAACGGCAAGGTGGGAGAACTTAACTAATACTCGGGTCTTTCCAAGCGATTGTAGTACGATAGTTGTCAAAGAATAGCTTACGAATCGACCGAAACGAATAGATCGTAACTTCTTTGAATTTTGTTTGTCGTCGTTCTCGCTATTTAAATTTTCATCTTTCAGCTGCTATCAATATGCGACTTCTCGGCTCTTTCGCGTCTACGTTTTGCGTTGATTCACAACAAAATGCACATTCAATGTATTTGTTCTCAAACAAATTTGCTCCAGTAAAAATAACATTTTTTTTTTGTATATATCAAATAACTTGACTGCGTGATTCTTACATACTCGTTCATGTAAGTCAATTTTGTTGTTGTTGTAAATATGACGTCGTACGGCCGTGTAATTCCTGTAGTTTTTGCAGGAGTTTTTTTCTGGCAACATATTTCAGCAAATTCAGCAAGATGAGATATTTTGTGAAAGACGTAGCAAGGAATCGGTGAACATTCTCCTAGTAGATTCAGTCGTCGAGGTGACAACCCATCCGCCCGTTTCGGGAGACTTGACGGACGCAAGGGTCGCGGTGGATCGCTAAATCGGATATTTGCGAGGATACTTGTCACGTTGTTTTCAGCGAAATAAAGCCGCTCGTTTCTTTTTAACTCGCGCCAACTTCTTCTTATCTTCGCTGACGTCCGCGAATCTGAAATAGTCCCGAGCGAATATTTCGTGCTCGTCAAAACGAGCAGCGTTATCGGATTTGATAAATATTTAGAAGTGCACCTCCTGAGAAATTGCAGGAAATTTATATGCTTTACGGTGAAGATGTACTCACGGGTATTGGAGAGAATTATTCACGGTGAGGGAGCACCATAAACACCCATAGAACCACGTGTTCAATCACTCCAAAGGTTGAATATTGAGAACTGGCGAAATCCAAGAGAAGTATTCATGATGGTGGAACACCATTAAAACTCTTAGAATCACCGTGGGTGGTGGTTCCACCACAACACAACAACGCCAACAACGATGCACGCACACCATGCCCGCGCAATCAAATTTCGAAAGTACTTGAGTGGTTCAATGTCAAGTCCGAACAGATTATTCAGACCTCAGACGAGATATACCACATTGGATGTCCGTGATTTTATAGTAATTTCTAATGTGGTTGCATGGTGTCTCATGCTATAACGCCGTCATGAATAATACTCTTCCATGCCCGTGAGATCATTTCCACCATAACGCATAGCAGTTTTCTCGAACTACACAGGAGGAGCACTTCTCAATATTTAGTTTTTAGGGTGATTTTTCGCGTGGTTCTATGAGCTTTTATGGTGCTCCCCCACCGTGAATAATTTGCTCGAATTCCCGTGAGTACATTTTCACTGTGAAACATATTAATTTTCTGCGATTTCTCAGGAGGTGCACTTCCACATATCTACCCAATTTTTTTTCTACAATATTAAGTGTGTTCAGGCTTTACGACACAACGATGAAAATATTTTGAATCCAAGTGGATTTGACAGATTTCATTAAAAAAAAATCTGTCAAAATTTTGAAGTGTTTAGAAAGCTCGTGGCTGAAAAAATCGAATAACAAAATGACGGTCGGTCTTATGGAAAATGACAAAATAATTAAGATACATATATCGATGAAAAATGATGAGAGTTTGAAATTCTACTTGTACAACGAACAAAACTGTATTGATTATCCATATCATACTCAGTTTTATTAAGAAGCGCGGTTTTTATTTGCCCATCTATTTATTCTAACTTAACGAAACGTGGCATTGGTGAACTAAGTTTCGAAATTGATGGTACGTAGAAAGGAAAACTTGTAGCAGAGAAAATATACCAGTACTCCCCGAACATCCTTAAACAACAGAGAAATGATTCTACCAACGAGCATCGATTGTGAGCATGACAATTGAAAAAAACCTTCCTGACAACGATCGTCGGGGGTGGATTTTGGCTCTCAAACTCAGAGCCCGATATGAAAAAAAGACACGTGCATACAAATCATCGACGTACGACTCGTCGGGGAAACAGGGAAAAAATTACAGAGAGATAAAATAGCGAGGAGAGAGAGAAATTCAGTCGCACACGAAGATAGGCCAAAACATCTTCCGTTAGGAAAATTATGCAACGAGAAGATTTTCAATGGCCCAGTGCGCCTTACAGAAATCTATAACGACTATTGACGCCATTGACCGATGAGATTATACTTGAAACGATTTTTATTAATACGGGGCTCTTATTTCTATGGGGATGAATTAAGCGTCCAAAATATGTTAGATCCAATGATCTTTATGTAAGCTACTGGTATATGATTCGTGTGCGGGAGTGAGCACTAACCATTTGCCAACCAAATACAGCTGTGATTATCGCCAAAGAACATGACATTATGAAATAGAACAATTTTTTCTTATAATTGTTAATAAGAAGAACAATAATTGATGATGTTTCAGACCTTTTTTCAAATGATCGTTATTCTTATCCCGACATTCATCAGATAGTAAAATAAGCGTATCACTTCATATTTTTCCTATTCCTAAATTGTTACAGTTTTTTTTCATGTTATAAAATATTCGCGGGGGTCGTTCTACCCCACCGCCGCGTCTTACGTTGCTTTCCCCTGCATCTTCAGCCATAACGTGTCCGATTTTTACGCCGCGTTATAATTTTCTTGTGGATTATCGTCGACGCAAATAACAATGAGTTTATTTTAATAGGTTTCAGCTGTATTGCGAAGAGCGACGTGAACATTTTCACTTCTTCGCGACTCAACCCCCGTTTTTCGCCATTTTTCTGAAAAATTAAAGTTCGAGGTGTCGAAGCTGACTGGTAAACATTTTATTTCTGGCTTGTACGTACAACGAGTTGCCAAGTTATTAGTAGGGTCGGTTCACAGATTTTCGTATTTTCGAGTTGAAGTTAATCATTGGGGAAGACAAATTAATTTTTATAATATTTATTTACGTGGTATCAATGCCGGTAGGCATGATTATTATTGATTTTAATAAGTGGCAGCACTGGTAGTCCGGATTATTTGCCAAAATAACAACGGCTACTTTTCAATTACTTTCCAATAATCGTTGTAACGACGCGTTAAACGAAGATTTCGACGTCATTTTTTGGAAATTATTTGGTCCAACATAATCATCAAGTGAATTTTATTTTTTGATAAATTAATTTTTCGTATTCTTAGAACAAAAATCAAAATTCATATTTCAATTTCTTTTTCATTTCTAAGAAGAAATGAATAGTTCGGCTCCCGTGGGTTATTGTTGTATTATCTCAATTAAATATTCTTTTATATGAAAAATACCAATAGGACCTACGATCAGGTATTCGCAACAAGAAAACTAGTTAAATTAGAAAATACAATAATCCCGGTACTGACCCTAATAATTTGGCAGCCCACTACATCCCCATGAGATAATCTCATTTCAAAACATCCCAGATCAATAAATACTAAGAATGGTAATTTTTTCATAATTTCGTTCAAATTATCGTTGTTACTGTTTCAACAATTGAGAGACCATAAAAGAAGTATAGTACTCGATAGCGTACCTGTTCTTATCCCTTTCAGTCACGAACTTTTTCAACCATCGTGTTTTCCAATGATATTTCGTGTATAAGGCTTTTTGAGATTGCTGATTGCAAATTCGCATATTTTGGATTTTGAAAATTTGGCAGCGGCTTCATAATCAGCAACCTCAAATCCCTCCGTGTATAATTTATCGCATAATACTAGCTATTATTTCGTTCTGCCACGAATGTATTCTGAAAATTCTGCTATTTTGAACACTAATTTGTCATTAGTAATAGTTACTTTGTATAGTTATGCAATATTATTATTTTCTTCAACACCTATTGGATTCTTGGGAAAACAGGCATGATCAAAAAACCGTTAAAACGTTAAAAAATCAATATAGTCCCGCTGTGAATGAAAGGGTAGAATTTAAAAAAAAAAATCTTGATTGTTGAAATTTTCGCGGGGGCCGTCGTACCCCGTATTACCCTGTCGGCGGATCGTGGATTTCTAACAAAGGCAGAGGCTGGAAGACTAAAAAGCAGATCTGTTCTTTGCTGCTCTGAAAAAGAGCGTATATAATTCACGAAATGGAATTTTTGGCTCCACGCGTTACGTCGTCATATTTAACCTTCTCTCCCCTATTACGACGCGTCTTCCCCGTTCGCCTCTTTGGCCCGCGTTTCAGCCATCGTCGACGCATGATTTATAACCAACCCGTACGAATGGACGCAAAACTATCAATATTGCGATATTATTCGAAGCAGCACGAGCAAAAGAACGCCGAACCAATAGAGCGTATGTATATCTTTTCACGATGCGATTTACAATGGAAAGTCTTGGACTGTATCTGGTCAGAGGATGACGAACGAATTTTTCTAGCAACGAGCGGCATTCGAGACGCGATAAATTGGTTTCGAAATTGCCGTATAACGCGTTATTCGTCAGATAAATTACGAGCGGCGAACGGTAGCGCAAAAATGTTGAGCAAGTATTCGTTGCTTTTAGTCGCTGAGGACTGAGAAAAAAAATCCTTGAAAAAACGAACAAACAAACGAGCGGCGGCATCGCCTCGTAAATAATGTTTCTGGACAACAAATCGTGTACCTAGTCGTATTTCATACCGGGTCTACGTTTGCATGCACTTTTACCGTCGCGTTTGTCGCGTGTAAGTCCGAGGAGAAGAAAAATCGCGAATGAACGGAGTTTGTCGTTGCAGCAAGATGCATAGTCGGGAATTTGTAAAAGCTCGACAAATAACTTGCTGCAGTCTTCAATTCCGGGAGACAAACGCGTTTCGACCATTTCTTTATTCTGTTCATTTTCAACGGAAATAAGTCTCCTCCTATTTTACTTCACTTTCCACCGTCGAACTGCGACTTTGTCGTCGGCGGAAGAAATCTGCAAATGACGAAGGACGCATCGTTTCGAAAGAGAAATGCTGGCTGAAAATCACCAAGCTGGCAAATTTAAGTTTAATTGTGATTGGAAAATTATCTTAAATTTTCACTTAGCTTGCGCATGAAATGTGTTTGGAACGAACAAGTACATTTTGGAAACGATTTTGTAAATGGAATAAAACTCTTTAAAACACGTACACATTATACTTCTTACGTGAAACAAAGCTGCTCACTTTTGTAAGTCTACGCGAATCGTGAAAAAATTCTTCTACCATTGGATCCGTGTTAACCGGCGAAAATGTAGAATTCCAGTTGAGAAACGCGAATTTTTATCGTTATCCGGTTTTATTGTACAACGTTTTTCATTATTCTCGCGGCATTCGTCGAACAATTACTATTTATTAAAATGAAGACAAATAAAATAATTTCTTCCAGCAATTTTCATAGTTAAGTAAGTACATTTTCAACACTCCGTGCGCGGATTGCTCCCTAAAGTGCTCCCTAAAAGACGCTTTAAAACATTTACTGCTGCAACTGCTTCAAATATCACCCGATCTTCGTGAATTTTTTTTTGCGAGAGTAATACAGTCTCGCACCGATGACGCACGCATACAAAGTTCAATTTACACTAGTTGCAATTAGTTATTTAATTGCAAATTAGCGGCACGCAACTTATTGGTTCACATACGTTCGAAGACAAAAAGAGTCGAGGGAACTTTCAGCGACGAATAACTGGCAGCGAGACATTTGTTCCCCGACGACCGAAGAAGTATTTCGCAAAGTTTCAGATCGATTCGATCAAAATTGATTACAATATAGTTTCTTAAACAAAGCCGCGCGCTGCCGTGTACGGTCTTGCTACGCGTCGGTGCAAATATCCACGCGAGGAGAAAATTAGTTTCTCGCGCTAGTATCGAAATGTACTAAAAATATTTGACTTCATTCGTGAGAATATGCGAAAAATTTCAAACGACAGCTACGTAGCAACGTTAGCAAAGCCATGAGATGGTAAGACGGGTGAACAGTATTAAAGACGGTAAAGCAAAGTTCGATACAATTTAAATAATCAGCGGATCTATATCACGCGCGATGCCAAATTCACGGGGCTGAAAAGTTATTAAATTATTTTTTTTACATTAGGATTTATCGTTTTTTTTTTTGTTGTTCTTGTCGAAGAGCTCAGCCCACAGAAACCTCCCGCAGGACTCTGTTCTGCACCCCCCCCCCCCCCCCCCCTACTCAGGGCTCCGCAGCCATCGTCGCCTTTGAAACCCTGATAATATTACACTGTGCATCTGTACTACACATGCGTTGTAAGAGCGTATTCGGAAAATGGCCGGCAGTACTGGTTTTCTATAATTTATGCGAGGCAAACTAAAGAAAATCAGTACTGTCAGTCAATTTTCGAATACGCTCCCAGAATATGCCACACGGGGCCCTTTAGGCGCTGTGGACAGGCATAGAGGAGTGGGGGCACGAAGGTAGGGAATCCCGTGTAATTCATATTCTACTGGTCTGTAGCTCTGTATTGAAATAAAATTTGCTCGTATCCACTTTCTAAAGAAGTTTTCGGTGAGAAAATTGAAAAATTACATTTAAAAAAACCCTGAAAAATAGCATAAATGCTGCCGAGCTCCGCGTACGCGTATTACAAAATAGTGTACGCGCCACGTGCGAGTACGATTTACGAACTAACACGCGTGCGTAGATCGCGTTATTCTCGCACTAGGTGCGTAATGTACTATTTCAAAGCTTGTCGGTAGATAAGCCTAAAACTTGTTACGATCAAAACGGTCTACTATATTTTGGCCAATAAGCTTACTAATCGAGATACAGTTTTTCAATAGCGTGCATCCGTACAATTCTCCGCGAAATTTGCAAATATGCAACTCACAGGTCTACGAGGCAACGTATCTTCTGGATATTTTGTGGACAACGATCGATGATCGGTGCTTTATTTTGACCGATCCACTTCGGATCCCATCGATCAACGACAGGCACATCGAACGGTCAGCTCTGGATCGGAGCACGAATCGATGTTATCGCATTTCTACCCGTCATCTTTCAAACATACTTTTTCGCATTTGAAATGTCAAAAACGTGGTGAAAATTCAAATTGTTGTTTTATCTTTGCGTAGGCCGAACTCACAGTTGTACTTTAGCTGATGATATTTGATTGTTATGTTTCGGATGATTTGTTGCAGAGAAATTGACAACGTAGGTCACTCGCGTACTTTTTGAAGAATTGACTTTTATATACATGAATATTGAGTAAAAAGAATACAAAATTTAAAAAAATATAATTCAAGAGTGTATTTATTGGATCCAACTCTTTCTATATTAATATCGATCGTAGAACGTCAACAAAAGCCTTTCTTTGGAGCGTCTCAAATAGACTAATCCCTTAATTTGACATTTTTATTATAATTAAATACAATGTTTAACTGTCGGAAGTTATTGTCTTATTGTTACCTCAATTGATGCTCTTTAACACGAAAAATCGCAATAAACCCTATTATCAATTGTTTGCCTAAAAAAAAAGGCAGTTCAACTATAAAATACAAAAATCCGCGTACTGTCCCTAATAAGTTCGCAATCTACTGTACGACACGTACACAATTCAGAGATGATTGACAAACTCTATGATAATGCGACGAACAGACGAACCATAATATTGAATATCCAACACGTCCATGATTTGTTTAGCGATATCACGACGTGTTCACGCTGTACGTAGGTAGGTACGTCATTCGATGCGCAGCCCAAATACGCGTATCGGTAACGTATGGTTATAGCACATTGTGCCTGCATCCTATCGGTAGTATATTAGATAGTTACGTACCTAGGATACGTAGATAATGTAATTGCCACGTGCAAGGAAAGGCACACGCTAATTCGATTTCATTAATTAATTATACTCCATAATAATAACGAAACGTTCATGTTGCTGCTGCACGTAACGTCGTTACGGATCATACCGCAGGTAATAGCCGAGATTAATACAATTGAGACAGGGTAGAATCAAAGATCGATTTCAAAATAATCGTTAACGAGCATTACCGACCAATTCGTATTCTGCCATATTCTACCAACAGAGTGTTCTTCGATCTCGTCTCGTTTTTCTAGCATCGGCGATACTTTGCTATTTATGCGAGATATCGGCGTGGCCATTTTCACACCGAGGGATATTTTCATTGCCCGAGGTCGGCCTCTTCCGCTGTTCTCCCTTCCATCGCGCGGAGGCTGCCGCGATTAATTATTTTTCTCACGCGAGCTTACGCTTTCCTCTCGCCCGAGAAAATACCCCGTCAAGCTTCCTTTTTCCAGGATAAAAAACAACGTCAGACCGTGGACAGCTACAAATGGGTTCGTTGCTTCCACGTGCATAAGTCCCTTACTTCCCTCGGATAAATCCAAATTCTTTTACACCCTCCGCTCGGAGCAAGTATAACGAAATGTAGTCGTGATTGTGGATACAAATAAATACAACGGTGCCGACGGGATCTGTGTCCAAGAATTTTTTCACCAATTTCGCGCCTATTCCACGGTTGGTACCAGTCGAAGTTTGGTACCGGGTCGTTGTAAGATACATTTTCATTACATTTTTGAGAGAACCATACTGTCTGAACGAGGTGTCAATTGAGAAGATGCGAGTCATTCGGCCAAAAATATACCTCGATGCTTCTGACTGTTTCCGTAACTTTTTTTACAGATTCTCGGAGCAAAAAGAACGTATCGGACAATTCTTTTTTCTTTCTAATTCGAATGTTACACGGGGTTGAATTTTCGAAAAAACGGTACAAAATCTAAATCATGCTCTCTCCCAAACGTCGATATCTACGATACCTTTATCGTTAGTCGTGCGGATTGCCATAAAAACTTATTTCGAAGCTCACGAATCGTACTTTCATTTTATTCCTTTTTCGTGGAATCGATGATTTTCCACGTGTTATAAACAATTATATTATTCAAACGTTATTTTCAAGGTGATAGCCCCTTTACAAATTAAAAAAAATATACGAGCGCTGCCTTAGCTTCGTTCTCGAAAAGATCTGTAAGTTTGAAATTGGAACTCTGACGGAAACTATAAAAAAATTGTTTGATCCATTCATTTTGCTCGGAGAATCTGCGACAAAAATTGGTACAATTTCCAAGCACGCGCGGTCAAAAAGGTGACCCAATGGACGTGTCTTCACGCATGTGCGGAGTAACGATATAAGCCGATTTACGACGTTTTCGAGATTATGTCAGAATATGAATGAGTAATATTCCGTACATCATATATTTTGTTCAATTCTTCTTAAATGGGACAGAAAAGATTTGCAAATCACCACCTCTGAATATTAATATTGAGGGCTCGTATGATGATACGGTCTTCGTCTACGGATACTCTGACATTTTTTCACTGTGCTTCGAAAAAAAATGATCGATTATTTTTAAACACCGTACAGCGAGAAACCTATATGGAAGTTGTGAAATTG
This sequence comes from Arge pagana, assembly GCA_963969455.1. NCBI lineage: Eukaryota > Metazoa > Arthropoda > Insecta > Hymenoptera > Argidae > Arge > Arge pagana. The sequence continues at coordinate 16,172,231 of OZ018311.1, read as the reverse complement.
AGACGGTCTGGGAAAAAACGGCATAACGCTAATTAAAACATAAAAAAATGTAAGACGTAAGATCACTGATCACAAATTATTCGCTGCAACCATTGCGCAATCAAGGTATCTTTGAAAAAGTTACATCCGAAATTTCGAAAAACTCAACCATTCGTCAAAACGATAACGACCGAACTAGTGAACGGGCTCAGATGTAACGATAAACACAAGAAGGACACAAACGTCGAAGAAGTCAGAAAAAGATGAAAGAAACCAAAACAATGTAGTAGTTGAAAAGGTATAAGTATTGATAAACAGTATCACGCAACTATCGTATCAGCAAGTAATAATTTCATCGAGCAACATTTTTTCCCCACATGAAAAAGTACTCTATCTTTGGAAAAACTATATAACTCGAGATTTCCTATTTTCGATAGGTATTTCATTAGGTATTTCAATTAATTTCACTCGAGACAGATTTATCATACGATTTATTAAAGCATTTTGTTACAACCCAATTTCATCTCAGTTTGCTTCATTTTTCTCAAAATTACGTTTTTCCAGTCATCCGTCATCCCGCCCACGCCCTCGATTATTGACGTGCGCCAAAATTCAAAAAATTATTGATTCGACAGCTGAAAATGTTGGAAATATGAAAAATCTCAGAGTAACTGACACCGAGCATCGATCTTATTTCTGAATGTTCCAAAAATTACTCGCAGCGCATCGTTTATTTTTATTAGTGGTCCAGCGGTGCGTGGAAACGACTAGCCACAACGTTCGAGGACTTCCTTACGGTCGGATCAACGCGGAATGGAAGGAAATTTTCGTGATATACCCACCGATCGGACGATAAAGGACGTATAAGCGTTCGCTATGGCTTCGGACTGGCGGTCGAGTACGAATCTTCCGGAAAAATAACGAGTCGTAAGCCGCATCAAATGACGCTGAGAATATCGAGAGAATAAAATCAGCGGTCTCTGTACACGGTACAATGTATATTATACGTGGTACGTATATTTAATGTCCCCTCGGTCGACGCGAACCGTTTTCCCCCGTTTTTCTCGCCTTCTCCGTTCCTTGCAGATTCCCCTTGCTCTCCGCGTCGGGGATACACTTCTAAAACTGTTTGTCGGCGCGAAGACGAGCTCTGGAATGCTACTGTTTTCAATTAGCCATAAAATTTATGAGCGAGATTTTGAGAGAAAAGGGAATTCTGCTCACGCCGTTGAATACCCGTACTCCCGAATGGTCGTGCATTTTTTGCCACAAAATTCTCACGGACGCGGGAAGAAATATTACGGGTGGAGATCTAACACTTCGTACCATCCGGCGCGTCGGAAAATAATGTTCTTTTCATTTTTATTTCCTCTCGGTAGCCCGAGTCGAAAGTACGCTCCCCGTTATTTCCTCGGCAGGCCTATAATATTTTCGCGGATAACCTGTTTCGCGTGATCCTGATGCGAAATAAACTCGTGGTGTTGGTTCTTCCCGGTTATAACCCCCCACCACCACCAAAAGTGCTCCCAAAATAGTTGTAAATTGCATAATAAGCAGCGCTGAGCTTAGCGAAGGTCATTCTAGGATGGAAAGAGTTGAAAGAAAAAGTTTTTGAAGGATCTTTCAAGCTCACAGAAAATTGTAAGGTTGGGCGAAGATCGCAGAATAACATGCCCCCCTCCCCTATCGAAAATACTCCGAAAGGGCTGGAAATTGCACGATAGACTTTGCTAAGTTTATTGAAGGTTACTTTAGGGTGGGGAGAGCTGAAAGAAATTGGTGACTTAGGCGTGGGCGCGCGAATATTTGACTACAAAATTTGCACGTAGAGAATTGGGCTAGAGCAGCGACGCTATCACTGACTGGAAAAATTTAAACGGTTTCATTCGAACACAACCAATTGAACGATAACCTTGTCGCCGTCTACAACACCTTTTCTAGCATTCAAGTTATATTTACGTTACGGTATATATTTTATTTATTATGAGTTCAAGATTGAAATAAATAACATTGCAGGACGAATTATGTTTACATTGCAATTGCAATATTCTATAGAAAGCATTCTCTATCAACTTAGCCATCTGTTTCCATCGAGGTCTCAAAAAGACCTGGAAAAATTCCAAGTGGTTTGGGTACTTGAAAAACTCGTTTCGGAATTTTTTCAGATTTTTGCGGCGACGATTTTCAAAAATTCACTGTTTTCACTTCGTTTAGTATTCAAAGAATTACTTCAACGATATTATCATACCTCAAATTTGTTTATTCTTCTCAGCTTCCTATTGAAACTATTTTTCAATTTTCCAAATGAATTTTGAAGCCTGTTTCGCCTGAAAAACACGAAAATTTGTATTGACCCTCAACTGGTAACGTCGGGTCACTCGTGCCCTGCCGAAATCGACTGTATTCTGTAGCACGAATTTTTCAAACAATTATACTGTTCGAACAGATGAAAAAATCGGCAGTATAGCAATTGGTTCTCATACTACGATAGTTACCGTACTAACACGATTTTTTTCAAAGTTTTTAGATCACTTTAAAATACTTTATAAGCGAAAATGGAGATTCAACATTTTCGTCCAGAAAAAAAATACATTTTACGAATAAAACTATTTTATTATTGGAGCTGTCATTTTTTCCGTATGCGTATAAGGAGTATTTCCACATTTTTCCCATGAAAATCGAAGTCGCCTGCAAACATCAGGATAACATTTTAATGAACGTTTCGTGGTTTTCAGGCGAATAATTTTCGTTCCATCGCGTTATCTGTTCATCATCCACTTTCCGTACTCTCGTCTAAGGCTCGGATCAACACATTTTTTTACATTCTGCCATTTTCCTTCCGCATACTTCACTTTGTTTGAAATCGTCAAATTCAGATGCACTCGCATTGCTTCTCAGCGCCGTTCCGGCAACTTATCGAATTACCTTTCACGCGTTCATATGAACAATTTTGTGACTAAAGTCCCATAAGAGAGAGTCCTCCAGAGTCCTCCCTACCTCCACCCTCCATGCTGGCGAGGCTACGAACAGTTTAGGGTTAGTCCATGCTACGCGACGAAAGGTTTCAACAAGGTTCCCCTGCTATCGTTGCTTTCTCACCAAAAACGCCGAGGGTATGAATATGTATAACATCGGAACATCTCAGCCGAATGCATTTATGTATAAGGCGAGCAACACCTTTTCTCTGGCCGTAAAAGCAATAAATAACGGATTAAGTTTTGTGGAAAAAAAAACGAAACAATAATTCTGGAAGTTGTACCAAGTGTATTTCTGATCTGGAATAAATCTTCGTTATTTATTTCTTTTCCTTCTCTTCGCGGTAACATAGGCTGCTACCGGCCGAAAGTAAGTACCTAGCCGAGTCACGTACGCGAGCAAACGCGGAGGCGTCAGTCCCGAAGCATGGTTTTCCGATAAAACGATCGAGATCTGATTTATCCACGCGCCGCTTGACTATCGGACTCAAATCGATGATTCATGACTTTTCTACGCCGGAATAAATATCTCACTACGAGAAATAGACCGCGTACGATCATATAAAATTCGTGACGAGTGAACGAAACAGGCAGACTTCTGTTATGCAACGAGCCTTCGCAGCATTAGAGGAATCGATCATAATCGGCGTGATTTCGTATCCGTATGCCGAGAACGTACCGTACTTTATCACTCGGGGGATAAACGAATTTGTAAGGGATTCGAATCGCGCGGATTCTCATTTATTTTATCAAACGATTTTATTCAACTCGTACGTGGAAATTGTTTTTGTCTTGGTTTCGCTAGGTTGATTTTCGGACTTGACTATAATTTTGATTTTCATCATTAGAAACACGCTCATGCTCGATGAATAGCAATTGGTATAAATTATTCAGAGTGTAGTAGAGCAGAGTGACGAATGAGATCGAGTTGCTTACAGAATGTAGATCGAAAATGAACTTGATTGGTCCTAGAAGCCGCGCGTCAGAGTGCCCGTTTACCTTTTTCCTTTGTGAGATTCTATCGAATTTCCAGATTGATTCCGACGGAACTACACAGAAGAAATATTGATTATTTATAGTCGATTAGCGCGAACTAAACTTTGTACCTTCTGTATTCGGCAAATATCTAGAAGTGCACCGCCTGAGAAATCGCAGAAAATTCGTATGTTTCACGGTGGAGATGTACTCACGGGCATCGGAAAGAATTATTGACGGTGAGGGAGCACCATAAACACCCATAGAACTAAACGAAAAATCAATCCAAAGATTGAATATTGAGAACTGCCGCTCCCGCGATATTGAAGAAAACTGCTGTGTGCCACAGTGGAAATGAACACACGGGTATCCAAGAGAATTATTCATGATGGTGGAACACCATTAAACCCCTTAGAATCACCGTGGGTGGTGGTGATGGTCTGTGGGGGGAGGGGGGGTGGTTGGGCGCAAACACACACACACGCGCGCGCACGCACACACGCATGCACACGCAATCAAATTCAAGTTGAACGTCAAGTACTAACCGATCATTCAGACCTCAGACAAGATATACCGCATTGGGTGTCCATAATTTAATGCTAACTTTCAATGTGGTTTCATGGTGTCTTATGGTATTACGTCGTCATACGGAATTCTCTTCCATGCCCGTGAGCTCATTTCCACTACAACGCATAGCAGTTTTTTCCAACTACACAGGAGGAGCACTTCTCAATATTTAGTTTTTGAGATGATTTTTCACGTGGTTCTATGGGTGTTTCTGGTGTTCCCTCACTGTGAATAGTTTGCTTGAATGCCCGTGAGTACATTTCCACTATGAAATATATTAATATTCTGCGATTTCTCAGAAGGCGCGCTTCTAGATATCTACTAAAACTTTCCCTTGTAATGACGAAATTTCTTTAATATTTATTTGATAATCTATTCGTCGAGTAAATTCATTTAACAATGAATATGACATAACAGAACAATTCAAATGCATTATGGGTGAAAAAAAATCACGACACGTGATAAATATCAGTTATAAATTTGTATTCAATTTTGATCTTTCTCTTGTGTACTCTTCTACATGTTTGTCTATTCGTATCGTGTTTAAAAATGATTAAATGTAATCACATTATTTTTTCAGTTGTTCGTTAATTAAATAAAAATGGTTGAAAAAAATAATATCTGCTGTAACAATTTGGAACGTTTTTTTTTCGCCATCTGTAGCCAAGGATTTTATCGCTATACCAACAGCATAGATTTCTACCTCAGCATTTTCTTATTACTCAAACTGCGAATAGATGTACCGATAAATTAGTATTTTATGAATTCGAGGCTGCGATAATGCTTTTTACTATCAATAACTTCGGGAAAATTGAAATGTTCTAACTTATCTCGAGCTCATATGCCTCGTATTATTGGTTAAAATGTAAACCGTCACGATATGCAACTTGCATGAGCGGACAGAAATAAAGGTCACCCTGGACTGTCGCCCATCCGTGTCCTCCCTAACGCCGCGATTGTAGTGCAATAGATTTTCGGAATAGTTTTGATCTCCATATATAATCAAAAACTGTAAACAAATCTCTTTCGATGTATGTTGAAAATTTAAGACTTCGTTGTGTGAAAAAACGCTATTTTCGTACAACCATCCAGATAATATTTTTATTAGCTTCTTAGCTCAAAAACCACCAGGATATTTCATTCCATAGTGGAGATATTAGAAAAACGTGAAAACAAATTAACATTCTACTGTTTTCATTGGCAACCTCTACGAACGAAAACCGAATCTCCAATTGAGCAAACTTCGAGGATATCGTTAAGTAAATAAAAACCACGTTTGCCCTATTTTCACGCCTGTAGAAGGTGAAAGAAATAATTCCAAAGAAATAAGAAATAATTGCTCAATTATTTATGTTTTCACGTAATTTAATTAACCTTCAGGCCAATAAAAATATCAAACAATGTTCGTCCCTTCGAACATTTTGAAGAACTTTTATACCCATTTATGGCTGGATTCCCGTAAATCCTTTCTTACAGAGTTTCTAAGTT
>OZ018311.1:16133688-16166047 GCA_963969455.1 Arge pagana | reverse complement strand
TGTCCTTTTCATTCGTCAATTCATCATACTATTATATAAAGTAAGGTCGCGAAAACCGTTTTAATCGCGAACCGCGAAAACTACTGAACCGATTCTGTTGAAATTGTTCACACTTATTCTTGGCATTCCCTAGATGGTTTTCGCTTTTTTTCTAAGTTAATAAAAATTGCGATAAATAAATATAAGTTTGATAAAAAAAAGTTCGTTCTCCGAGGTCCGCGCTTTAGGTTACCCGAACACCGCTAGGTGGCGTCCCCTTCCGCAATCGAAGTTCCCGAGTTCAGTACATATATGCCTGGACTGTGTCATATCAATCAAACGTGCCGCCTCGCATCGACTGCGCAAAATTGATGTAAATATCATGTGTGGTCATCGGTTTGAAAGTCAGTAATTAATGAATAATGTGTACATCGATGTTGTCTTAGTAATATTGTCGAGTGTCATTTACCTACAGCCGATTTGAGCCGATAAGAAAATACGTCATGCGTCCTGATGAAATTTGAAGATTTCTCACACAATATCTGCGTACGAATATTCTTCGCTCATCTTTGATTTCAAGCATACCCTCTGTTGTGATCCACACATTGGCGCCCAGGTGGAGGCGAGTATGGCTGGTCCAGATGCTATACGACATAGTGTACTCGTGAATTAATAGAAAAAATTATGGAACACCATTCGGGACTTTGAATTATTAAAATATCTAATTAACAAAGGCAAAATTTATTGCCACAAACTTTAAAATTCCATTCAAAACCCTTGCCAGAACCATTTCTTAACCATTGGTGAAAGCCATTCACATCTTCCTTCTCTCCTGGGGTCTTGTCGCACGTGCGTGAACGTGTCTTTATTTCGTTCGATAAATGACCAGTCATGTCGAAAATTATAACGATAAATGTTTCGAAGCAGTATATATAAATGAAGATTTGGACGTATTAAAATGTATAATTTGTTGATCAAACATGATAGTATATATTTAGAAAAGGATGCCGTCAAAAGTATGATCATAAATAACCGAACTGCCATTGTGGGCAATAAAAAGAAAAATTGTTGATTGTCATTTGGACGAGTCAGTGATAATTTTACAATACGAGGTACTTACATAGCTATCGATATCGGCAACATATTTCTATTCCTTCGGATTAGAACGAATAGCAAATTTGATAATATTAAAACCGACGATTTAAAAGTGACAATTATTTACAATCCGTCATGTTTCGTTGGATCTCCAGTCAAACTGGCTAGCTACTATACAAAAGCTCGATATTATACTGACCAGCATCTGGCTCGAGTCTAATCAAAATGGCCAATTACCGGGCAAAGACTCGATTTCCTTTCTATACGGAAATTTACAAAAAAAGTAAACAGTACTAAAAAAATAAAGGCATTTTGGGAATTATTAATTCTCCGAGCATGAAAAAATCACAATCTAATGTTTCTTTAGTAACTTTTATCAAACAGAATGTTACTACTTTGGTTTGTTATAATTCTTACTTCCTTGGCTGGTGAAAATCGACGTGCGAACAGTATTTTGTACCTATTATTCTGATCGGATGAATGTTCGTTTTTGATTACATCTCTACTATTCTAACGATGGATGAATTTAATAATTTTAGCTATCGAACATTGCAGTTTTTATTTTAAATTCAGCGTAAGAGTTACCGACCGTTTTGCGCAGTGTTACCTACATGACCAGCAATTTTTATCGTTCTGCATTGATAAATCAAGATTCCAATTCAGAACGGTAATTTTTCCTATTCCCGGAAATAATTTGTACTTTGTTTTTCTCTCCGTTTGCCAGGGTAGCCCGCTATTGGTTCGGTCACGGCCCAATGGCAATTTCTTTCTCCTATCAAAAACGTTATCTGCACGCTATTTTGCCTTCATCGCACAATTACCGACTGTATTCGATTCCTCTACGATGCATAAAAAGATTCGTAGCAATTTTCCGCAGCGTGGACAGTTTGATGAGCGTCGATCGCGAAAAAATAACTGACAATAAGTGAAAAGAGTCGGGCTTCCGGAAGCGTTTCTGGAATTCGAAACTCGACGCTCGTTTCCGAGGGATTGAAAAATAACATCTGGCGGAGGAGGAGAAGAGGGAAAAAATGAGGAGGGAAGGGGAGAACCGGGATGAGAGGCCAAAAAAGCTCGCAGCTGTAGGATTTTCGTTTCGGTTGTCGGAAAATTTGTCGCGGCCTTAAATCAGTCATGTTGGGTTAGGCGCACGACTGACTAAGGAAAGATCGTTTACAAGGTAAATATCCGAGGAAGTTGCGCGAGTCGCGCGCGCTTGTATAATATATTCTTCGATCTCGTAATTCATCCCGAATTCTGCTTCCGAATTTGTCTCCGCGTCGACAACCGGGTTTTCGTTTTCCCCGACGAAATTATAAGGTAACGCGGCCAAAGATGGATCGTGGAAGAAAAAGCGTCTTGCTTCGTATCCCGATGGCGCGGTGAAGTTGTTTTCTCATTCCCGACCTTTTTCCCTCTCTCGCGACCGATCAATCGCGAAGAGTTCGCGTCTGGGATAAATTTGACTCGAGGAAAATACTTATGGAAGGGCAATTTTTCGGCACAAAAAAACCCTCCCGATTCAATCGGATCGTAACAACGACGACGTTACGACGACGAAAACGGCGTCCGTCGTTTCTACTTCGAATCCACTACTCGCACTTCGCTCTTTCGGTCACGACGGGACACGAGTGTCCCACCTGGACAGAAGTTTATCGTCGATTTCGTTGCGGATGTTGGATCCCTGCCTCCCCCAAATATCCAATAAGTGTTGCAAAAATGATAATATTGCGCGACGATTCAAAATAATTATGGTTAATCACAAATTAGTATTAAACAATACTGAATTGTCGGAATAAATTCATACCAAGCGACGAAATAATAGCTAGCATTGTCTGAAAATTGTCATAACGGCGTTTTCTGAGCTGGCTGATTGACAATTCACCGTCGAATTTTGGAGATTCAATATGGCCGATAAAAACCTTGAAATATGGTAATTTTTCTGAAATTTGGTATACAGGGTGTCCCAAAAGTTATTGCGAAGTTCACGATACGCTTTTCAATATCGGTTGTGCTGCTAATCATATGGCGCAGGTATTTGTTTGATACCGGTGTGTTATTTAGTATTGTTCCACCTTTTCTTGGCACTCTCCTCGATAGAAGTATCGGAGGCCATTGTTGCATCTTGGAAAAAATAAAATTCCGAGTCGAAACGTCCTCATCTACTTTTCGATCATACGCATAGGTAATTAGTAGTTAATTAAAATAATTCGTCAATTAGGTGCGTGCTACAACGGTCAGTCAAGGTGTAGGGGAAACGACGAATGCCCTAGTTGGAATTTTTACCTCGTAATACGTTTGCAATAACAGTTGCAGGAACCTTGTTTCAAAACGCTTCCAAATTGAAACAAAACTGTCAAGGGTTTTCACGAGAGTGTCCCAAGACAAATCCCAAGAGGGAAGAAAGTGTTATACCCAGGGTTCTGAATGGGTTGTGTGTTTAGTAAGTTTTTAGCAATAAATTTTACATTTGCCAATTAGGTATGTAAATAATTAGAAATCCTGAGTTGTGTTACGAAAAATTTATATTTATTCACGGATAAATTATAATATCTTATAAAACATGTATAGTATCTTATGAAAGATAACTGGCATACCCCGTCTCGGCTTCGTCCGGATTTCAATGTGTGGCACACCTTAGTGTGTAAACTTGAAGTGTGAAAAGTGCTGAAATTATTCGCGCATACAAACTTTGGTAATATTCTTGATATTAGTGAGGACCAAAATTGTAATTAATCGTCGGCTCTAAACGTATGCAGGAAATTTGTAATCATACATTTTTATTGGGTACTACTGAGCAACAATGTCAACAATTTTTTCTCCGGCTGTCCCGAGTCGTACACCCATAAACATGGTCCTGTTTCAAATTGTCTGCAGATGATGCTAAACTGAGCGGATCTAGATTATAATATTGGTCGGGGATATATGTAGTATTGAACTCGCAAACGTCGATTGAAGGAGGGGACGCCATCGAGCGGTGTTCGGTTAACCTAAAGCGCGGACCTCGGAGAACGACCTTTTTTTGTAAAACTTTATGTTTAAATATGGCAATTGTTATTAACTTAAAAAAAACCCTGCGAAAACTATCTAGGGAGTGTCAAGAATAAGTGTACAAAATTTCAGCGGAATCGGTTCAGTAGTTTTCGCGACTTTACTTTATATAATAGTACGATGAATTGATAAATGAGAAGGACTGTGTACCTATATGTCATGTACAGGCACCGCAATCGTACAATGGGCGCATTGTACAGACTTTTTTAAAAACAAGGGTTAAAGCTAAGTCTCTGTCAAGGAAATAGCCAAAGTGTTGCCAAGGATTAGGAGCAAGTGGCTGCCAAGGCGTAACCAAGCTAAAGACAAGGCAAAAGCCAAGTCTCTGCCAAGGTATTGCCAAGGGTTAGGAGCAAGTGGTTGCCAAGGTGATAGCCAACCTATTCCCAAGGCTTTCGGAACTCTTGTGTTTAATGCCAAGCGTTAGCAAACTTATTGCATGATATGTTCAAGGAATTTTTCAAGATATAGTCACGGGTTTCGCAAGCAGCTATTCTCTTTTACTCGGGTGACTGCGAGAGTAAGATACAAGAAATGAAACACAAGAGGTAAGACACGAAAGGCTCTTAATCAGTAAAAGAGCTTTCACAATATAACGAAAATAAGGGCACGTGTGCATGTACTATCACGCGTGCGAGTTCCAATGTGCCCGTGCGGTAGTGTGCGCGACTTACTCTCGCAGTCACTCGTCACTTCCCCTCCACCTTGTCTTTCCGCTGTAGCGCGAACCTAATTGACTACTTATTTTAATTAACAACTAATTATCTATGCATCCTTTCAAAAAGTGGAAGAGGACTTTTCGTCTCAGAATTCTATTTTCTCCCAGATGCAACAATGGCGTCCGTCACTGCTAGGACATCCTGTATAAGGGTCTCCGAGGTCACTGAGAACGAATCTGTTGTCAAATTTCAAAGTTCAAAATGATGGATTCAATACGGCCGATCAATACGTGGAAATATGGAAAAAATTTCTGAAATTTGGCTTATAGGGATTTTTCGGATCGCTGATTTTGCAATTTCAACAGCGGATTGGCAATTAGCAATCTCCAGAACGCTTGTACGCCAAATTCCATGAAAAAAATGATGGGTGAAAGCGTTCGCGAGTGCAAGGGTTAACCCTCGTCTCCTCATTGTTTCCGTCTTGATCTTACTGGCACAACAACATTCTGTTCGCGTCGGATCGTACTTCGTTATATTTCTCTCCGAACTCTGTCCTCGTAGGAATCGAACACGCACGATCGATTCCTTCGCCAGCAGCGAGGTAACGATGTTCTAAATAATAGAAACCCTCCGATGCTCGCGCAATCTTTAATATCACGACAAAAATCGAACTCGAACTCGAGTTCCAACAAAATCTCGTCGCTAGCCGCTCGACAAGTCGGACTTACATCACGTTTCAAAGACGACGTTGGAAGGTGACAAACCGGAAACGAACTCGAAGGTAAAAGGGTTGTCTCCGAGCATGTTTGAAGAGTCTCGCGTCTGCGACTGAATTTCTTCCAGAGACGCGCGACTTCGAGGCGACATTCGCACAATCGCTCGTCGACGTCGAAAAAGTGTCATTTTTATTCGTGAAACTTACTCGAGCGAGATTCGAAAAACAAGAAAGACATCCGTACCATTCCGAGGATTTTGCAGTTGGATCTTGGATAAAAGCGCTGTCAAAATACGTTTCCAAGAAAATTAGGCTATTATTTTTTGACACGAGTACCGGGACAGAAATACAATAAACACAACAAAATATGATTATTTATCACGCGGAAAGCTCGATTTCTCAATTGAATCGAATTAACGGTATGAAATATCACAAATAAATATTAAGGGATTAATCTGGTTTGGATGCTCGTAAAAAAAGCTATTCCTACGAGTTTTTTCCAAGTCGCTAAGATAGATATTAACCCTACGCTGGCAACCTCCTTGTGAACTACGCGGCCGGCGACCATGAACGATTTTGTCCACGGTTAATTTGAACACCCTTAGAAGTGTCCGATTTTAGGGAATCCTTCTGGAAAATCTTCAGTCAGGCTTACACCAAGTATTTCAGAAGCTAGTTTTCAGAAATTTTCAGTCAATCAAGCGACCGGTTCGCGAGTCGCGTATCTTTCGCTTCAAATTATGTGATCATTGTTGGTTTATGATCCGCCAAGGCTTACTGAAATTTTCGTTATTATTCTGTACATAAACTTTCTACACAGTTAAAGCAAGTAGACAATCCACGTCGAGTAACAAACTCTAAACTAGAGCTGCGCGGGTATCTTTTCTCGTCGCCCGGAACACTCAGAAATTCAACAACAAAAAAACATACACCGACGGCAATCGCGAACGATTTCGTGCACGTGGCAACTTTGCGTCGTCGTTACTTGAAAATGGGCCGACAGATATTGAAATGCGTCGGCATGTCTTTTTGAATCGCTTTCAAGTTTGTTTAGAGGGGGGAAGCAGACTGCGTTCATTTTTCCTCTCCGAGATACAGAGAAGGGGTGAATTTGCGAATGACGATATCGTCCACGATTGCCGACGCGGGGTTAATATAAAAAAAGTTCTTGGGCTCAATAAATTCACTCTTCGCATATTCAAAAACAAAGTTCTCATTCTTTTTACTTAATATTTATTTACACAAAAGTTAGAGCGAGGCAACTCTTCAAAAAGTATGCTGGTCACTTACTTTCTCCATTTCTTGGCAACTAATCGTTCAAAACGTAACAATTAAATATCACGCGATGAAGTATAATTGTGGCTTCGGCCTGAAGTACGATTAGTAATTTTCGTGCATAATTAGCAAAATGGCGGACCTTCTTATGAAAACAAAAATTCAGCTATTTTTGCAATAAACAATATAGTAAGAATTAAAATTTGTATCCGACTGTTACGTATTCGTAACCTTATCTCCGCAAGTCCGACTCACTCGATCAAATGTCTCTGTGTCAGTCGCATCGAACCGCTGACCTCGCAACTCGAAGCTCAAGACTCATTCGATTAAACATCTTTGCATCAGGAGCGAAGAAAACCCTCGTCATACCGCAATTCCCATGCGTCGAACAACACTGCCGCTCATGACCATGCGATTCGCCTCTGTATCATACCGCGAATAGCGCTGTTTCTTCTAGAAAAATCTCACTGGAGGGGATCGATTTTCGATTGTAAATATGAGTCGAAAACTAGGCTGAATTTTCACGCACTTCGCAGACGTCTTCTCGAAGTTACAATGAAGAATACGATGAAATATGCCTGAGTAGCCGAAACGTTGCAAAGCGGATTCGTTCTCCATTTCCCTATTGAAGAAAACGACGCGTTTCCTACGCGTTCGTTTAGTTTTCCCCGTTTGCCTCGAATAAGCTTCGTGGAGTTTAGGCGTAGACGAAGGAAGGAGTACCCGACCATCAAAATTCTTGCTGGCACTTTCCCTGGACCTATTTCTTGTTTTGATCGCGGAATGATCGATCACCGTCACGTTCTGGTCTGCCACGATCAGTCATTCTAAGAGACATGCAGGCCACATTATTCAGACGATGACGCGTTGACGGCAGGTCGTCTCGCGAGATTTGGCGAGATAGCCTGACAGAAATTTGTAAGCGTATGGAGTATTCAAATCGTGGGTATCGCCTGGTTAGGTGATTTTTTTGGAGAAAGATTGCTCTGTATTTTGCGAGTATGGGCAAATAGTTTTTTTGTTTCCTTTAGCGACGCCGTTGTTTCGCGTGTGGATTTTCAGGTTCAAGGATGTATAAAAAACATGACATCCTGCTGGAAGAAAATGCAAATTCGAAAAACGGTATCCCTCGCAAATTTAACCTGATGATTTTTCAAATTGTTTTTTCCGTTGTTCGATGTTTTTCCATTGATCGTCCATCCGTTCGAATTTCAGCTCGGTAAATTTTCAATCTCCGTTGGCTGGTACGTTTCATACCGAGGCATTTCGGATCCAATAAATAGAACGCAGAATCAAATCGTACGAAACTAACAACATCGACCAGCATTTTGAAAAGGTGATATTCCAAAATTAGTCGTCCTATTGCTGTGAAATTTATTGCAATCGCGAATGCAGTCTTCTCGCCTTTCGCCCAGAAAATTCAAAATTTCCGCAGCATTTTCAAGATGAATCTAGCGAACGCCGAATTTTTGCGCAGACGCGAGTAAATGAATGAGAGACAAAAAATGAAAATTAGGGAAAAACTTGGTCAAGTGGATGATTTTTCAGTTGTTCAACTCATTCGTCTTTTTATACAAGCAGGTCTTCGCGGAAAAATTTGTTTATTAAAAATTACCGTTAAAATCATAGAATTTTGGAACATCGAGAAATTCCGGATCCAATTACCTTACTTCATCCCATTATTCACGTAATCGATGTGAAAAATTACAGAAAAGTCGATGCATTTTTACCGTAGCGTAATTGTAAACAATAATAAACCTGGAAAATGAATTAGACGTGCAAATGTTTCCTTCCTATTTTGAAATGAAACATTACCGTGAAAAATAATATTTCTACGGTATTCGTGACAAATTTTACCGTAGTCTGTGGTAATGAATAGTGAGAATATCGATATTTCCGGCGAATTTGTGGCGCCGCAAAATGAATAGACCTCGTCATATTTTTTCGAAGATGGAAGTAAAAGAAGCATCATATTTATCATTACCGAAATGTGATTATTCTCCGCATCTATTTTTGCCAAATCCCAACAAATCAACTTTGTTTTATACTATAAAAACACTTTCCACGTTTGGTAATCAGAGTACCGTTGATGATGAGAATTTGAACATAATTGTTCAACATTTAGACGACGTGGCTTTTTATTATCATAAGGATGCCTGCCAAAAATGTCGATTCATAAATTTTATGTTGCGCAGTAAAAAATTGTTCCTCATTGCGTGAAGCGTGAAAAATGTTGCGTAGAATATTTAACATTTTAGTACGTTGATTCGACAGAGTCGTTTGAGTTGTTCAATCAGGCCATTTTTCAACATACTTAAATGTTCATTTATTCTCGTTTTAAAGGATTTTAACAAGGACTTGTGTTATTTTTTAACACAGAGCTATTTCACTTTTAACATACAGCTATGTTATTTTATCTATACAAACGGATTGTATCGAAGTAACGTACATTTTGTGTAAAAAAAGTCGCTTACACGTATTGGGTGGAATATTACAAAAAAATTGTTACCGTGTATACGCCGGTAGAATATGTTGGTCCGAACTTTGAAAATTATTTGTTACCGACAAAGGATGAGGTTGCGTCAACATGTCCCACGGTCACTGCAGACTCCGGTAATTGTTCTGTCGAAATTAGGAGGAAAATTTTACGACAATTTTGAGATCTGCTAGATGAAACGTTAGCCAGAAAAGCGTTCAGCTTGGCGACGAGCCGCTTCGAAGAGGCGGAACCGCGTTTCTCGTCCCGCGTTCTCGTGATATTAGGTGACGAAAAGGGCGAGAGGGATGAACGTCGCAGATATATATTCCAGGTAATCCACTGTTAGGAACCAATTTGATTTGCCCGATAGCAACGGTGGGAAGAGAAGGCTTCCATGAAATGTATTGATCGGTGCACAATCTGCTAAGGGTTTTATGAAAAAGGTTTTTGCACAAAAATACCGGGCGAACAAGCAAACGAGAAAAGTCGAGGGTCGACGGCGTAGCTTCCAGTCGGATGAAACTTTGATCACGCGCAACGCTTTGGAACATGAGCTTCTCGCGTCTGTGCGATCGTGTCTGTATGTAGGTACTGGAATATGGAAATGCCAATATCCGATAAAATAATTTCGAACGTTACGCAAATAACAGCATTTCCACCGCAATATAAACAGTCGTTGAACGCCGATGTAACTATATAACCCGATTCCACGTCGTCATCATCGATGGCAAACAGATGCTTGGGAATAAAAAAAATTGACCGATCGGATGACATTTGTTTCAGGACGAATAACAGCGAGGCAATATTAAGGAGACCCAGTGGTCTAGAGAATTTAAAAACCCGATATGATATTGATAATTCGAAAGTATAGTCTTTCGAAAATATACTATTGAATTTTTGTAAGGATATTGACAGTATTTCAGAATGTCTAAGTTGAAGTTGGTAACAAAATCTTCGAACGCTTGTCCATCTATCTATCTATCAAGCCGTCTATCTATTCATTGATCTATTTATCTATCTATCTATCTATCTACCGATCTATTTACCCATCCATGTATCTGTCTGTTCATCTATCTAATTATCTATCCATCGCGCTATCTGTCTATCTATCTATCTATTTATCTTTTCATCTATCCCTGCAGCTATCTATTCAGATATTCATCCATCTATCCACTTATTTATCTACACGCTTTTGTTGCTAGCTGAACTAAAAAATAAAAAAACGTTAATAGCTTGAAAAAATTAAAAAAAAAACGTTTTCATAATATAAGAATAAAGCGATGACGGGAAAATTAATGTCACTGTTAAGAAAATGAGCATTTCGAAATAAAAATAGTAAGATATTATAACAATTGATATCAACCACCCCACGCTTTTTTACATTGACATTAATTTTCACGTTAATCATTTTATCCTCCTGTTGAAATTTA
Source organism: Arge pagana (assembly GCA_963969455.1). Classification (NCBI taxonomy): domain Eukaryota; kingdom Metazoa; phylum Arthropoda; class Insecta; order Hymenoptera; family Argidae; genus Arge; species Arge pagana. The sequence goes on along the minus strand of OZ018311.1, from coordinate 16,155,364 downwards.
TTTCCTACTTTTTAGTTCGATCTATAATGAAATCGTATTTCTCTTAGTTGTAACTATTATATTTCATTTACATTGGAAAACTATCCGAAATAGAACAAGCTTCGATGCGTGCTTTTCAATGCCATAACAATAATATAAAAAGGATTTAAACGTGAATATTTATTCTTACGTCGTAAGATTTTGTGATAGTGGCTTTGGGGATTCGAGGTCAGATTTTCCAACTCCCAAATGACGCGATCAATATGCAGGAACGTGGAGAAATCTCATCGTCTTTATTCCTGAAATTTCATCCCCTGAATTTTTCGTAAAACGAGCACTTTCAGAAGAAACTACTCAATTTTGTCGCGTTGACACGTGACATAGTAAGAAAAATGACCGCCTGCCGCGTAGAAAATATTGATTTCATTCCGGTTACCAGATAAATCATACCCGAGATGTTGACTCTAACGACGCAGTGAAAATTTGTTCTCGGTCTATCAGTCGATCGCCTAAGATTTTTCACTCGAACTGTCCAAGAAATTAACGTTGTCTTCCTCGATTTCTCGTGGGATTTGAGGATATCGCGATAGAAATTACGATCCCCGCGCCAGTATTTCATTATCACTGTGCGATATGAAAAAGACAAACGATTGTTTGCGACATACAGCGAGATGAAGTAGTAAAAGAACGTAATAAAAATTAATACAAGTACAAATAATACACAGATGGCAATAGTTATTTCCTGTCGCAGCAAAGGCATCTTAGTTCTGATAAAACCCGTTCAAATCTATCATCGTCGTTTTATTACATTCGCATTAACAATTTTCGTGAAAGAAAAAATTGACATTCTCGTGGATATTTATTATATTTATGGAATCTCGAATCCTCTGGAGCTGAGAACCAGCAACGATCGTTGCTACTTTCTATCACCTTTGGTTACTGTTTTCATTCCTCATTCCTCTCCAAATCCTGATGAAAGCATGCTCTGCGTTCATTACTCGAAATGTAAAAATGATATTTTCATATAATTTTTCATGCTATTATGCATTCGAATAATAGCACCAACAAACTCAGCGTGAAAAGTATAATCGAATACGAGCTATTCGCGAATAAAAAAAGAAACATAGCAACCAATTCTATCACGAATAATAACCGCAAAGAAACGTCCATTTTGTTCTACGTAATAAATATTTGAGAAACATTTCATTTCGAAATGCTTCTGTTAGATTTATTCCGAAGATCCGTCTCTTCGGAGGTATTTCGACAGTTTTCGCGACGGTACGAGCATTTCTCGCTTGAAAATCAACATTCCGCAAACAGGTTGATTTGCGAATGTGACGCGAACGCGAAGAACGAGTAGGAACATATTTCGAGAGTCCGTCAATAATTTTCGAAAGTAGTTTTCGCAGTCGGTCAATATCGAGAGTCGAGTCCTGATATTGATCGGTAATCTTGTTCACGTTCACCTATCGTCTCGGTGGCCAAAAATAACCGATCGCTCGATCGCTCTAATCGAAAACGATCCTCGCGCGATCGGAATATTTATGATTTACGTTCGATTTTTCCTCTGGCAATCGAACACCATCGGAGGGCGTCAAGAGGATGATAAATAAATAAATCCAATGGAATTTAGTAGGTACGATTGAATCCAATGGGATTGCAGGGACGGCGCGCCGACAATTCAGAATTGTCTGACTGAGCCCTGTCAAACTGTCCGATAGCTTCAATTGGCACTCGACAAAGTCTCACTTTCATCGCGAAAGGAGACTGATCACCCGAATGATAAATGTACCAACGCTCGTGGATCGAGAAATTGAGCATCGTTTGATTAGTTGCCAAAACTTTCGCTGGTCTTTCGATCAAAATCGGCAGCCGGACTGTTTCTTCGACAAAATGTACGCCGTAAAAGTTTATTACGGGTGAAAATCGATACGAAACGGTTATCTCCGTTGACTTCGATCAGAATGATGCAGCTGCGAATTTCTACTAAAACTCCTGATGACGTTTACACAATGATAACTCTTAACGATGACTTCAAAAGTATGCGTTGCACAAGAAAATTACGCGTGAAAAAGTTACATGGCTTAAAAGGGTGCACTACCGTAGTGCATCAATTTTTCTTACGAGTCGAGGCGTTTCGAAGATTCGAGGACAACTTTGTTTTTTGGAACAAAACACTATATTTTTTGTAGCAAAATATGCTATAAAATCAAATTCCGAGTAAAAAGTATCGGCCTCCATTAGCTCTAAACTCGATAGCTAACGAGAAATTCCACTGTGTTACTTGAAAATTTTCTTTGCATAATATCGAATTGGAGATCCGACCTTTTCACAGATTTCCGTGGAACAGTTATGTTTGTCACGACAGTGTCTATCATCACTGCACATCTATCACGATTAGCGATCTCCTACGTGTTCGTAATCCAGTATTGAAATCGCTTTCGATCTTTATGTGTGATTACTATGCGGGTGAAGGTGAAAATAAAATTTTGTAATAGCAAAAAAAGTTGATTTGCTGTTAGTTTGTAAAATTTGTGATAAGGTTGAATCTCCTTGAATTTGACACCACGCGAAGAACAATTTCAAGTGATAAAGTGAGATTACACGATAGCTATCAAGGCTTAGGGTTAATAAAAGTCAATACTTTTTTATTCGGAATTCGATTTTCTACCATATTCGGCTGTAAAAAATATAGTGTTCTGTGTAAAAAAAACAAAGTTGTTCTTCAAATCTTCGAAACGTGTTGACCTATAAGAAAAATGGACGCACTGCGCGGTATGCCGTTTTAAACCATTTTGCGTACAATCTTTTTCCGTGCAACGCATACTTTTGAAGTTACAGCGGTGCGCACTTTTCGCAGACCACCCTGTAATTTCAGCAGTGCGTCCGTCGATCTCCAATTGTCGCTGGACAAAAATGAAGCGAATTAAAAAGCGATTCGAGATCTTGAAACGGAAAAAAGTTAAAAGTTCGCAGATGAAGGAAAGCAACGATTAATATCCCCGGGATTATTCTTCGAGTCTTTCTAGAGAAAAGGAGACGAGAGAAATAAAGGCTAGGTGCAGATCGACGAGCCGCTGTCGTTCGGAAGTCCAAGTTATTACCCTATAGCTATAAAGTGGTTTCTCTAATCTTGTCTTCCTCGAGCTTGGAACTTTACGAATCGCGAGAAAAGTTCGGAACCGTGGCAGAAAGATTGAAAGATTGGAATACGCGGTGGTTGTTACCCTTCGGAATTATTAACGTTTCGCGAGTCCCCAACTTCGTTCTCGGTTTCGCCATCTCGGTGCCGATCATGCGAAAGGGAGGATATCGATGTAAAGACGAAAGATATTGCCCTCCGCGAGGCGTTTCCTTCCGGTTTTCGAGCGTCGAGTCGCGTCGATTCGCAGAACAACAACGGAAGACGGGTGAAAAAAATATCGAGAAGTCGGTGATCGCAGTTTGTCAACGGTATTTCGCGTGATCGTTAAATTCGTCGTAGCTATCGCGAAAGTTCCGCTCCCCGTATCTATGGCCAGCATGAGATATTAAATCGGGAAGGGTACGCGGAGAGCATTCGATAATAAGCTCGAATTTCAGCGACTCTCGCTCCTGCGACTCGTTGGCTCCTTTTTTGTTGTTGTTTATTCTGCCGTGATAATTAACAAAATTGCAGCACCTTTCTTGATGGGCTCGTGTTTGCAAATCCTTAAAACGGCAGATTCGACAGATCGTAAGTCTAGGGATCCAGGGTATTTCTCTATCGCGGACGAACATCGTACTGAACAATGCGCCTGGATGAGATAAAAACGTACGGTAACGTCCGAGGCCCACCTCTATCTCTCTACTTCTCAAATCATACGCTTTGATAAATAAAATAACGCGTCGGTGATGTTGACCGTGCAATAGTAGATTTTTTAACGTATTTATAAAATTATTTCTATAAAAATCGGTACTGTACTTTTTTTATTGTCGAAATCGAGAAATTATTAGAATTGAGAAATTTGGAACTCGAAAAATTGTCGAAATTGAGTAGCAGCATCGAATGACAAGTATGCCCGTTCGTTTCAATTTCAAGAGGCGGAAACGAGTCGTGGTAGGGATGCGAAGAGGGTGAGACGAGCTATCGAATGTACGATGCAACAAACGAACGATTAGACATTCGATTATAAATACAAATACACGTCTCGTCGCCGGCAATGAACGTGCGAGAGCGATGAGCAGAGGCAATGTGATTTAGACGTGCAAGAATATTGAGGCGAGGAATAAACGAGCCGGAAGGGAGAAGGGGAGGAAACGAAACGGAAAAACTCTGAAAAGGGAGAATGCGTTCGCCGAATATGGTTTAGATTTGTTTATCCCTTTCAGTCGCAGCGCCACACAAATGTCGCACCTAGATACCCTCGATTTTTTACGAACGTTTACGAGCAGCTTGTTATCGATTTTGCTGCGGTTCGTTGATCCTTGCCTTCCCAAGAAGCCGGTAGATGTGAAAAAAATGCTAACGTTGCATAACTAATTAAAATATTTGCTGCTAACAAGAAATTAGTATTAACAAAAGCAGAATTTTCCGAATAAATTCATGCCAGGATGAAATAATAGCTGGTTTTATCTGAAAATATGTATACGGAGATAATTGAGGTCGCTGATTATGAATCCACTGTCATATTTTTGATATTCGAAATGGCGGATTCAACGTGGCCGATAAAAATGTTGAAATATGGTCATTTTCTAAAAATTCGGTATCTAAGAGTTTCCGAGGTCGCTGACTACGATTTTACCGTCAAATTTTGAAAATACAGAGTGGCAGATCCAATATGGCTGAACAAACTTTTGAAACACAGTAAGTTTTTCCAAAATGTGGTCTACAGGGGTTTTTGAGGTCGCTGATTTTGCAATTTTTACAGCGGATTCGTTATCGGAAATACTCAAAAACCCTTGTACACCCAGTTTCGTAACAAAAATTTGTGACCGAAAGGGTTATGCAGACATCGACGAACTACGAAAAATTGCTACGAGGACGCTGTTTTATTGGCAAATGATCGAAGAAAAATTCGAATTACGTATGTGCGTGCTTTGAGTAAGAAGGTAAAGTTGGCTCGCTAGTAAAGTACGAGCTAAAGGTGAAGAGGAAAACAACGCCGGACTCATCGCCCATGGTGCGAGGGACCGTAGCGAATCGAAGGACTACGGAATGGAACGAGGATGTCGCATGCGACGAAACACAACGAAAACATCACTTAGAATGAATTTTTCAAGATCACGCGAAACGTGCCTCGACTGCGATATTCCTCTTCTTCCGCGACGAAAATATACATACTCTGAAAAAATACCGTACGCAGGCTGAAAAAAAAAGGATAGCCGCAGCAAGCATCCGTTGGCTAGCCATGGGAAGACCGTCGCTGTCCCTGTCCGTATAGCCGCGAACGACAAATTATAATGCTTCCGAGCAAGGCTGCATGGAATAGCCGTGGTAAACATCGAGATTGGGCTCGAGCGATCCCTTAGATATCTGTCGCGCCTATCCCAGTGGATACGCGTTACCCGTATCAACCGCGCGCAAAAAAATTATTGTCAGTGCGCGGTATATACGCGAATGGCGCGTGCATTGTTTTCTCCGTTGGTCTTATTTATCAATTTAAATTCGCATTGTAAACATGATCGAGCAGGTGAAAGAAAAATTAAGCCATTGGGAACTTGAACGGTACGTGAAGATATTAAAGATGGTAGTTCAGAAAAATTCTACTAGTCGTTCGCTTTGACAGGTCGACTTGACGTAAAATACCGGGATAGTTGCCATTCCTAACTATTGCATGTGTAGCAATTAGGCATTAGTATGCCGGGAGCCACCGTCCCCATCTAACGCCGGCTAACTGATAGACAGTTGCCGCGCCTATCCAACATGGTTCGACGCAGGATACTGCTAGGATACGGAGCACGATCATCTAGCATGCGGAGACTAACCAGAAAATGACTCCTGCAGCTATTTTGTTTCAGCGCAGAAATTTCAAGAGTCGGATAGTCGGATTTCAAAAGTCATACCTAATCGCGCTCTTGAATTATCGCTCTTCGTATAGAGTTTTTTGATATCTGAGTCGTTGAAAAAAGTGTATCGTCACGCGATACATTTCGGTGATGTTGCAGACGAAGAAACGATGAGTTGTTCATCCGATGTACAACGAACATTTCAAAAATTCTTTCTCGTTAATCAACAATATTTTCAGAGCATCGAACTATATTGCACGATTTGGATTGGGCAGGATGTTTGTTTAGAACAAAATTTTCAAGTGCCGCGCCTACTGAAAAAAACTTCTCTTTCGAAATGACTAATCGAAGTGAAAATAGGCACGTTCCGGGTTGCGGAATTCGATTAGATGGCTGCAGGCAAATTGAAGTGATTTGTTACGAATATAGACTCTTCGACGATTTCGAGTAGAAGTACAGAAATATAGTTTTCAAATAAAAGCATGTGAAATATTATAGCTCGAACTTTGCGTTCGACAAAGAATATTTATCGGAACTTCTATTATCGCAATTAGCAAATTCAGGGGCACGAATTACACGTTACAGGAGGCGCGTAATTCCTGCCCGAGGTAATCAGGATCTTGGGTACAAGTCGCGCGATGCTGCTGGATTTTCTGTCGAAATGCTGGATAATAATTAGAGGCTTCGCGATCGCAACACCGAATCATCGTTAACGCGCCGAATTCTCCGCATCGAGCTATTTTTTACAACGTTGTCGTTGATCTATGACAATATGCAAGAAATGGATCTTCTTTTGCAAACTTGAGCGCGTGGAACGCGCATGGAAAATGTATTTAAAATATGAATAAGTATGTGGTGAAAATTTCGCACGCGTATCTTTATTTGTTTCGCCGAAAAAGCAAAGAAAATTCCAAAAAAGGGTGAAAAACAACCCAAAGGAATAATTCGTATATTTTGAATTGGAGACTAATTGGACCGCGAACCGGTAACGTTGAAATTACTTGCCGATCATTTCATTGCGACTCGTTATTCGTTATTCAAATAACGCGAATAACAGTGATTCGAATTCGATCCGTTTCTCTGCCTGCCTGCCAATACCTCGTATGAATACTTGATCGTCGCGTTCCCTTTCATTTTGTCCATCTCACGTACGCGAATCGATGTTTCGAATTACTCGTTTGTACACAGACTGTTTGCACGTCTCGCTAGTTTCATCATTCTTTCGTCATTGTACTCATTGTACAAAATGAGCGAACAGAGCAACGAATCAATGAACAGTGACGATTTCATTTTGAATCCCAACTCTTGGACAATCACGAGTTTTTGGCGTGAAAAATTGAAAAAAGATAGAGCAAATTGGTTTTCAGGACTCTATTACACAAGTATCAAGGTATACAAAATGAATTTTTTTTTGTCGAAAATTTTCACAATGGCGGCAATACGGCTGCTGAAGATGGTTGACCTATTTTTTTAACGTCTGCTACGGGACGAATAGTCCATGCAAATTTGCATTTATGACAAGAAATCGAGTTTATTCGTAAAATAGATAAGATTTCCCAGTAAAGTACCGACCGTTATCCAAAAATATTCCTTTTTTTCTAAATGACGAACTTACAAAAAAGTTTTTTATTCAGCAACAAAATCTATCTGCGAAGCTCTGTGAAAAAAAAGCTCAATATACCTCAACAATTTTGCGTACTTCGCTGAATGATTCGCTTATCTTTCATTCGAGACAATATCGAGGTCACTCGATCGAAAATTGTTAAAATGGCGTATCCTGTCGACTTTTCAAACGCAGTTTCGAGAAAAACACGTTTTAAGTTTTAATTACAAACAACCGTACTGTTAATCCTGCTCTAATAATTTTAATTTTTGGAGCACTTCTAGCTTCCAACACCCCAAAAACCTATCGGGAATTATCTTTGGATGATTTTAAGCAACAAGAAAATTGCTCCAACAAAAAGTTCAAAGGCGATGTTACCCCTTAAATGATGAACAAATAATAATTCTTGCTTCTATTTGTTACTCGTTGTCAAACGGACTTTGGCTGACTATAGCGGAGACATGCTACTTTCGACTCGTGAAATAAGTAGTTAAGCCCGCAGATACTCGGCGAGGGCTCGACGGCTGGTGAAGTCAATGTCCGGGGAGAAGTCTTTGTTACGGTCTTCTTATTTCAGAAAAGCTCGCGCTACTCCTTCCATTCTACGCGCGCATCATCAGTCACGATATCGCGATTATCGAGGACGTGAGAATACGTGACGTCATATTTCACCATTGACAGGCCTTTCGTTCGTCGATGAACGCCTCCGCCGTTCATCCGTCGGTACGTCCATCGAACATGGATATATCTATTCTTCGGCGCGGTGGCCGTTGATCGGTCAATGCACTTGGCTCGAGGCGATTCTCGGCTACCCAGGCGTGTTCGTCGATTAATACAGTTATCGGTATCATCGGCAAAAGCGGCGAGAGCAAAACGTGTAGGGGACGAGCAGTGGCTTGAAATAGTTCCGGAGGTGAACCATCGCGATATTCTAAGGGTCCGCTTCGAAGCCGAGTTTCCCGTTTGCTTAAAAAAAACAAAAAAAAACGATTCTACCGATCGCGAACGGCTGGCGAGTCGGACTGAAAATCCAATGAAGCATCGCGGGATTGAATAGCTGTCGATTTCAAATTGTGGATCTTCGGATTATCGAAACGATTGTTCGTCCTCATCGAAGAGAGTAGAAACAGTGTGGTATTACCGGTAACAACCTACAGTCGCCGTTCGATTATTGTATTTATTCTTTGTACTGCATCAAATATGTACGATAATTTTTGATTACAAAATTATTTACATTTTAATATACACAAATTTTTATTTATTTACAATGCGTCGCGAAATCAGCATACGTCCACACAATAGTATAAACGAATCTCTGCGCGTGCAATATTTACGCCTCGGCTGTCGGTGTCGCGATTTCTCGTTTTTTTTTACCAAGGCTGTGAGAATTTCCCCGAATATATAATAAATCGATTCAACAGATTTAATTTTTTCATCGACATGTTTTCTATCGAGAAAATAAAGTCAATGGTTAATGAAATTTCTCCCGTTGAAAGAATAAATAAATGATCGATAAAAATTTATTCCATTAAAATAACAAATTCAATGGTCAATGAAATTTTTCTTATTGAAAAAATAAATTCAACGATTGACGAACATTTCTCGGATTGAAATAATTATTTCAATTGTTCGTGGAAATTTCACTGCATCAAACAATTTAACGCATGATTTACAACCCTGGTTTTCACTCGATATCGATTATTTCTACTAGGATATGCACAGGGTGTCAGACGAATCTTCGCCGTAGAACGTCGTCTGAAATAATTGATGTGGGGGAAATTAGTTGACAAAATGGGAATACCACGAGAATTCTCGGTAATCCACCAGCTGCGATCGATATCACCAGACTCGGTCTCGTGGACCTGGACAAATTCCTTTATGCTTCGTGGCTATTTCTGCTCTTCTGTGACGTATTCGTGCGTTTTTCCAACGTTTCCACGACGAGGTTTCTCTAATGGCCCATTTGACACGGGTCGCGCGTGAAATCAATCGTATCTTTAATTCGCTCTATGCCCATGGGAAGTTATCGCGCGACAACGTTCGAAGGCGTATCATGCGTGCGCTGTGCTGTTTTTCGGGAACTGGCGAAAGAGAATTTTGCCGAGGAATAGCCGTGAAATAAATTGCGAGGTTTGATTGCGGACGACCGCGTTTTAGTTTGGACTAGCAGCTCTAGGGAAATCTATCTTCATTTCTGTTGTTTCATTTCCAAATTCTTATCACGGCGATGATTTCCGGCCGATCGAGTCACCTTGTAATTTCCGGTTTCGATCCCATTTTACGCAGATTCATTTGCTTTACATCTTACTCAATGACGCGAAATAATTCACCTCGGCAAAACCACGTTTAGTTAGGTGCCATCATCTTGAGGCAGATCGCGGGGATGTTTCGCAGATCGATCGTCGATCAACGCCTCCGGTAAAAGCATCGGCCATCCGGCCTCTTTCGCCAACGCTCCCAACTTTTTTTCTACCTCGATAAGCCATTATTCTTCAAACGCGCGCGGTCAAATTAAAATCCTTGTCCTCGGATTGATTTATTTTTGAAATCATTGAACGTAGGTTCTCGGGGATCATCGATCATTGATAACACAGGTCTGCGAAGTAATATTTTTACGAACGATCTCTTACCTTCGGTTCCTCACACGCCCTGGAACTCACAGCAAACTGAAACAATAAACGATGCCTAATTAACATTCCATTCGACTATTATGAATTGGGGAAGAAGTGTACGTACCACCGATGAAACTGTTTACGAAAAAATTCACAACTACCCAAATTTTCTGAATAATAAACCGTATTATAAAAAATAATATTGAAAACAAAACGGAATAGTTTGTCATTCGCGCCGAGCGGGCAATAAAATGGACCGAGCGGATAGTATCGGTCCGCGTACTATCTCTCGTTACTAGCTTCCGAGCGCGCGGCTGAACTACGCGTCTCATTTTGTAAACTTTATTGTATTGATCTATAAATGTAAAAATGAATCCTTATTTTCCTTGGGCATGACATCATGCCTCAACGGCTGCACTAATTTCGGTAATTTTTTGTTGTTGCGTTTGTTATTGTCAGGAGAAGGTTCTTATGGAAGAAAAATTCAAGAAAGCTGCGCGGAACATTAGAAAATTTAAGAAAACTCAACGACCATATTAACTCTTCTAATGTAACCTTACGGTGTTCGAGATAACTGACAGCTGTTCGGCCGTTGGCGTGATTAAAAAAAAAATGATTTATTTATATGGATAGATGTATAAAAATATGGATGTATAAATAGATGGGTAGGTAGATGGATGGATAGTAAGATAGATAAATAGATAGATTGATGAACAGATCAATAGCAAAGGCGATAGGTAGATAGAAGGATGGATAGATAAATATAAAGATAGATAGATGGATGGATGGATAGATAGATAGATATATTGGTAGATCCATTCAGTCATGTTTCTCTCAAAACTGTATTTCTGGATATCAATAAAATCTCTTGCACGTTGGTTCGGCTCGATGGCTTTCATAATTTGAACACCTATTCTGGGGCATATTACTACAACATTTATTGATTCTGAGGTAAAACGAAGTTCGCTGGGTATGCCAGTATTATAATAAATATTACAATATCAATCGAACTCCATTATCAAAAATTACCGAGGATTGACTGGTACAGAGTACAATTTACATTTCGATGAGGATTCTCATCGATTTGGGGAAATCGGAATGAGTCGTCCGAAAATAATAGTAATAATGATGCAAAATAATCGTTCAAACACTTACTCAAATTGAGATGAATCGTTGAGAGTAATATGCAAGAGAAGGTTTCACTTCGAATGGAGTTCACTTGGAACACACGCACACACACACACAGACACACGGCGGGTAATAAATCGAAATGGAAACAGTTCTTCCACACTGGTAAAACAAAACTGGTTGATCCCGATGACACTGTTCAAAATGATATAATGATGTCTGATGTAGGAGAAATTCTACTATTTGCCACTAAATGAAATAATCGTTAAATGTTTCTTATCATTGGTGTTAATGACTAAGAGCAAGGATGGATGGAATATCCGTGTCCAACGCACAATTTCACTGAGGGTTAGACCATACTACAGATCCCGAGTGCGAGTGCTCGGATACGTATAGGTTCGTAGTTAATTCTTCAAGGTGAATTGGGTGGACAGGATTTTGTGGAAAGGAAGTATGCATGCGTTGCGCATAATTTCACTGAGGGTTAGACCATACTACAGATCCCAAGTGCGAACTGCAATGATACATCGAAGGTTCAAGATTAAATGATTGAGGAATTTGTTTGCGTATGTTGTGAGACCTACAATTCGGTTAGGGTTTGACCATACTCAACCGAGAGTGAAGGGTGTGTATGTAGTGTAAAATTAGTGAGATCAAGATACTTCCGCGATGGTGATGAATATAAATGATTTTTAATAATTGAATTTAATTAGTTGCTTCTATCGTTGTCCGATTGATATTGGTAGTTACTCTTATGAGGGTTGCAGAAAATAGTAAAACTTGTGGAGCTTGCAACTGAGTGTAATTGGACTTGTTGGCTGACGGTGCGCCGGAAGTGATTCGGGATTGAATGAAAATGATGTGTGTTGCTTGAGTCTGGATTTAGAGTTAAGATCGGGGGTTGGCCCGAGACTTGGGGTTAAGATCAGCGGTTGGCCCGAGACTGATTTTTGGTTACCATTGTCCGTTTTCGTAGGGTCGGTCGATGTTCTCCCACTCAATTATTTTTGCTATCTCATAGTTACGTTTCGTCACCAATGAACTGCATGGTGGCTAAATGGACCGCCTGGACTGGCACGGCAACAACCGTGCGTCTAAGGGACTGAAATTCCTCGGAAGACTGCCTACTACGATTCACCGATCATACTCGCGTCGTTTTAGCGAGTTGCTTGTTTTTAATATTATTCTTTTATGGTAATAGTGTAATAGATTTGGCATTATTCTCATAGTTGTCTCTTATGATTAGTCCTAATTATACTTTGCCCTTACGTCAAATTTCATGTTACTAGTTATAATATTCTAGGGTTGTATGAATAGCTATATCTTATTTTAATCTATATGGTTTTACTAGTCAGGCACGAGACAAAGAGTTTCACTCGATATTCGATGAACATTCTTCTGAGCGTGAGATCGTCACGTCACTTAATCCCTTGAATGTTTGGTAATAATTTCTCGAGTTATCTTTACTAAGAACTGGCCGTGTCCCGAGTCAGCCTTGAAGAGTGTTATGGCTCGTGTTGTTTTTCGTTTCAACGCGCGAGGTTTCAACTGGCTCTTTGTACATCTTGTGCGTATCCATACCAGCTCAAACTTCCTTTCTAGATTCATTTGATATTTATATCGGGCTGTGCCGAAACGAACTGCGCTAGTTCTCATGATGGTGCACGAGCAAATGCCACCTAGGCGCTTGCGATCCCATTTCGTTAGACAAAACAGTTTCGTATACATAAAATTACATGCGTTTGGCGGCGGACGTGACAATGTAAATTAATAACGTTCGAGAGTGATTAAATAGAATATTAGAAATAAAAACAACAACAAGAGTTGGAAAATAGTGAAGAGATGTTACGAGTATCACGACCCGCACAGCGTGCTACGCATACGCATATACGAATATAGCTGACGTACACGCCGCACGCTTACGCGACTAACTTCAAGTGGATTTTTTTTCTTGTTCATCGTATGTTCTTCGGTGTTGGATCAAAATTTTTTTTCTTGTTCGTTATTTATATTTTTGTTTGATTTGTTAATGCAGTCATAATTTTTGTAATTCTTGACTTAAATAATCTAAATAATAGAGGTTTTTGTAGCTATTCGATCTTACTCCAAAATTCTAAAATCTAATTGAACGGTTCGAAAAATGCCTTGAAGAGAAAATTAAAAATAGAGGTTCCCTTCGGAAATTTTCTAAATTTTTCGAAAAACATGATGATTTTTTCTCGTTCGTCAAATTTAAAAACTGAAACCTGAAATATCAACTCCACCATGTTCTCCGACGTTTTTTGGAAATTGGATTTTTTTCTGAAAATTTAGAAAATTCCCGATGAAAATCATACCTACAAATTTTCCGCTCGTTCATCTCCAATTTACAATTAGGGTTTCAATAAAATGTTAGCGTTTTTGCTATTATCTGTGAAATTCTTCATCGCTGCCCGTTTATCTTTGACTTGGAGGTCGGCCAAATTGGCAGCATCAAGATCGTTGAAGGCAGCGAGTGAGATATTCTTGAGTCTCGAGGCATCAATGAAGTTATTGAGCGAAATACTAAATCTATCAGTTATCAACTTATGAGAAGTCACAGCATTGGATAGTCTAGGGTTTAGAGCAACAGTGTTACAAGACAGAGTAAATCTGGTGAGTTCACCGGACTCTTGAGAAGCTTGGACAGAAATAAAACATCTCGAAATTGTCTAAAACCGTGTAATGAGGAAAAAAACCCGCACCATTAACGTGGGCAAGATTGTGACCGTGGATTTTCTTGAAACTTCGTTAACGAACTATTGAGACGTTCCTAATCGAAAAGGTTCTCTGGAAAAATTCGGAAAATCACAGGTTTCCGAGTTATAGCGCTGCGAAGATGCGAATGTAGTGTAAGCTTAGGCGACAACTACCTTTGTTTTTCATTTGGGCGCTCCATCCACGGACTTTGTTTATGTCGCGCTAGTTTTATCCGCGAAACCTCCCGCCATATACGCAAAGTACGCATCTTCACAGGGCTATAACTCGGAAACCTGTCATTTACCGACTTTTTTCCAAAGGACCTTTTCGATCCGGAACGTCTCGAGTAGTCGATGTACGAAGTTTCAAAAAATTCACCCGTCACAATTTTTCCCATATTAATGGTGCGGGGTCCTCTGAAAACTCTCCGTCATACCCGTTTCACTTTTGATATCATCAATAAAAATGTTGAAAATTAAGGGACTACGGTGAAACCCTTGTGGAACAACCGCAACTGCTGCAAATTCGTCAGAAAAACGACTGTCCAGCCTGACTATGAGTATTTTGTCAGTCAAGAATGACTCAAACGACAGCAGTAACATACCCCTAACATCGTAGATAGCGATCTTTCCTCGTTACTAATCCATGATTGACAAAATCATACGCCGACTTGAAATCAGTATAAGTCGAGTCAACCTGCCAGCCATTATCGAAGCAAGCAGTCAAATATTCAATATGGACAGACAGATGAGACACAGTGGACTCGTTAACTTTCCGTTTCTCTGATTTCAGAGAAAATAGGAGGTTATTGTAATTATCCCGAAAATGAAAAGTAGGGTTTTTACTGGATCTCTACGTTTGAGGTCCAGAGAATCACTTCCGACTATTTTCAGTTGGACGTCCGTACGTATGTATTTACGTATTTACGTATGTATGTAATCAAATTTTTATCCCGACGATATCTCGAAAACGAGTGTGCGGATTTTGATCAAATTGGGCTCAATCGGCGCGGCTTTTCTTAACTTGAAACTGGTTAGATTTTGGCGTTGATCGAAGGAGTAGTTTTCCGATAATTTAAATAACTAAATTCTCACAAATAGAATAAAATTGTTGATATCTTCGGAACGGATTAACGGATTGGCGGCGACATTTGTATCCGAAGGTTTTTGGGGTCTAAAGTCAGATTTGGAAAATTCAAAATGGCGAATGGTATAAAGTGTTAAAAAATCTAAAAATCTAAGAATGTTAAGTTTGAAAAAAAAATAGTACGCTTAGGAATTTTGGATAATTAATAAATTTTAACGATGAATAATATTGATTCGACTACAAATACCGGGAAGTTCGAAGGCTGACTCGCCGTCAGCCTGAACCCGCTTGTTTTTCATGAAACCACGTTGCTCGTGCATTATAGATTTACTAATAAAATCAAATAACTTACTCTCCATCGAGTTGTCCACGACCTTAGCGAAGATACACTGTTTGGCTGTAGGCTTATAGTTTTCAACGTCACTTCTGCCGCCCTTTTCATAAACCGAAATAACATGACTCAATTTCCATGCAGAGGGGAAACGACCAGTTTGCAACAGTGACAAATAAACCGTATGAATCGAACCAGGGAGTTGTCCACCAAGCTTCTCGATGAAAAATACAGGAAGACCATCAGGACCGGCACCGAAATACAGGGTTTCGTATTTACTTCGGACAGGGAAAAAGTGACATTATCAATAGTACCACCATGCGAAGTATTTGCATCAATGGTCATGTCAAATGCAAATTATCAGTCCACCCATTAGAAAAAGAGCAATTAAAGCGAGAGACGAGTAAATTCGCAACGTCGCGACCATGGTTAGCCAGGAAATCATCCAGAAACACTTCATAGTGTTCAGAAATTCACAAAAATTCCTTTTTGTCAGACTGAATATCATTTTTTGCCTTTGACGGCCATTAGAAAATTGGAAATACCAAAAATCAGTTCCATATTCTTTCCATTGCTGGTGCGGGCATTTTTTTCATTCGATGCGAACGTTTTTAGGTTTCTTTTGCGAATAGTACGTTACGCAACGAGTTGTGTTGTACTATTTTTTTACTACTGGGCCGAAAATTCGTTATCAATTTATTAGCAGAAGCCGAATATACGCGTATTAAGACTGCCGAATACCATGTTTCGAATGCAGAGTGACGGGAGAGAAAAAAATGACATCAGGTGCGGGAAGATCGAGTAGAAAGGAAGGGAATGCGTAGGGCGGGGGAGCCAGCGGTTAACTGCCGGGAGCAACGCCGATAGGGTCGAAACTTCGTCTTTCGGTAGACGGACGCCGGATCGAAACACGAATTTTCGGCCTAAGAAGTAAGACAAATTTTTACTCTCCGTTCAGGCTGCGCCGCAGTCGGGTAGAAGAGCTCCCGCCAAATTTTGGTACAGGGCCCGCGTATAGCGTGCATGCACTGCGCGTACGGCTGCAACTTACCCGTAGCAAACATGTCGCGAGGGTCGAAGTCACGCGCGCTTTTCGTCCCAGCTCTAATTTGGAGTCTAACGTGCGATACGGAACGTTGTTCCGGAAAACGAGAAACGAGGTGTTGAAAAGTCGCGAGAAAGAAAAACGACGTCTCTCGACAGTCGATGACGCCTATCCATGGCGATGGTATCGCGAGGGGACGAGGAACATCGATCGGCTCTTACTTTCGAGTGTTATTCATCTATTTTGTCGGATCGTTTTCATTCTCGTCATCGCCCCGAGTCTGTTTGATCGGGGTGAACCGAGATTCGTGAATAATTACTACCGTTGCGCCACATTCGTTCCCGTGCTGTCACGATCGCTACCATTCCCGACAGGTTGCTCTTTGAAATACAGACATTTCGTTACGCGACGAAGAGGAGCGAGGCGCGGAGTCGGTGGAATTTTTGCATAGCAAATGTCAGCCGGTTTTGCATATTCAATATTCATGCAACTTTGTTCGTAGTTTCTTCCCAAATCCAACCGGCCTCCGTTGAATTTACATTCCACGTGACAATCAGTTAGATGTTGTTTGGCCAAACGAGTCCGCAAAAAAGTGTCCGGAACGATGGTAACGCGAGAGAACGCCCCTCATCGTCTACCTTTTCCATCTCTGCCAAAGGATAACTAACTACACGCGAGTTTCGTCGTGCGGCTGCTTTAAACTGTCCGCGATTCGGTTAGGCAATCGTTGAAAGTTTCAGTCTCATCGAGAGTTCCGAAGCGGCGAATCGCATATTCTACGTTCAACAATTTTCAAATTTCCACCTCGAACGTTCAACTTTGGGTTTCGTTGAGAAGTTGCAATCTCTACGGCAGACGCGAATATCGCACGAAAAATCGGTGCAGGAGTAAAACCGACTGTACAAGTACCTAAGCTCTCGTGGAAAAGTGACGGTAAAGTTCGTTTATGATTAGAAAATATTAATACGTGGTTTTTTAGGCCTGAAAGATGCACGTTCGTCTACGAAAAAATACGGATCGAATACCCACGAGCAGAATGTCGTTTTTTATTCCTGATAAAAATATGTTTCACCAAATTTTCGTGAATCAATTTTTTGAACTACAATTTATTTGATAATTTATCACAGTGTAAAGTTGTCACTCGAATATCATTGAAACGGCTATGCTTAACCAAAAATTGCAGGAGACTTTTTTTGTAGAGCGCTCAATTCTCCATGAAAACAGGTTTTGGACCAATCAGTACAATGCGCCATTGCCGAAGGATAAGATTCCGAACGCGGGAAACCTTTTTTAACGGGTTATTTAAATGAGAAGTAGAAATTTGCAATGTGGCACTTCTAATTCGGGGTGTCTAATTCTGACCGAAATGGAGATTTCATGACCTTTGAGGATGTCAAGGGCAAAGAACAGGGATTTCGTCATGACTTTACGTATCTGACTGATGACTCCTTATTCTGTGGTTTGAAACAAACGTGTATCAAGTGCCAATCGGAAAGTCACCGAGCTGTACAATTTCATGCGTAATAAAAAATGTAAGACATTTTCTTCACTGTAATGCGATATCTTCTAGGATAATCTAGAAAAATATTACGTACAGTCTATCTAGGAACTCTGAGCAATGTCATCTAACTGCTTTGGACAAATGACAAGGATGAAATGATACTTTGAGACGGCGAATCTTTTTTTCCAGTAGGAAAAGAACTATCCAATTTCTGTATTGATGCGTATCAAAAAATTAGTACACATTGAAAATAGACTACCGATGATAATTATTCTTTTAAAGTTTGTAATAAATCTGTTCTACGAGACTGGAGCTTTCAAAGCGAATCACAGATTTGAAAAAAAAACACGCCATTTATAGTTCTGAGGAAAAAACATAACTTAACGCTACAAATTTTCCATTTATCGTCGAGCTGTGCCGCTTATTGAAATGCTTTTGAATAAATTCACCGAAAAATGGGTAAACACAACGAGCGCCTCAGAGATCTTAAAAAATGCATGTAGACTGGTTTCCATGACGTTTCATGATTTTTGCAGGTCAGAGTGTATTTCACGACCTGTAAGAATTTTGATGATTTTTCAGGTTGAGGAACACTATGTTATTATCAATATTGAAAGCTTAAATCTTAACAGACTTCCGTTTTCACTTTCCTGAAAGTATACGAACTGTGTTCACGAATATCTCAATCACGTGCAACAATTTCTTTCATTCTCAATAATGAGAATAGTACGTAATGATAATCGTGTTTCTGTATTTCTACGGAATACACTACAATAAATCTCCCAGGCGGACTTATGATACTCTGTACTTTTATTTGCAAAACTTGCTTCCGGCTTTATTACGTCGAAAGATGTCGAATCCTGAAGAACAAGCGACGTACATAGTACACATACGTATATCTCGAGGATTACATATCTGCTGTTTGAATGGAAAAAGTTTACCTTCCCGACACTTTTTTTCTTTTTTATCGTGCTACTCTGCAATCCTCCGCGCGACGACGCCATTTTTTTCCCACAAATACACGAGAGAAGTAGAGAAAACAGGGGAAAAAAAAGGAAGCCAAAGATCATTTCAGCTCGAGTCTTGTCACGCGAGACTATCGCGATAACTGGAACGAAGACTGTACTATGTACATTCGTTAGGACGAGGTAAGAGATAGGGAAAAAAATACATCGGAGAATATTCATTCGGTCATGTATTACAGAAATACGATGTGACCGAGTTCCCAATGCGAATTACAACAATTATTACGTTTCTTCTGTGTGCACACTTTTTTTCAAGCATCATTGAGGTGGATGGGGTTGGAAAACGCGAACAATTCATTTTACATACGACCACTATTCTCGCATTTCGGTCACTGCGTAATGTCACGCGTAGAGAATATTCACAATGGCCTAATTATTAGGCCCCAATACGCTTACAGAAATCTACAACAATTACACAAGCCTGCAAGGTTTTGTTGTTGAGCAACTGGAGATCATTCTCGAAGTAGTTTTCTGCTCCGCAGAATCCGAATCCGAGCTCGGAATCATCCTATCAATGAGACCGCGAATGATACTGTACGATGTTTCATTCGAAAGTTATGGCGATTTTACGACGAGGTGATGAATTGAAAAGTAACTGCCTGGCCAAACAAACTATTTATTTATTTATTTATTTATTTACTTATTTCTAACCGGAGTATACAAGGATATATGTACGTTGACTACACATAACATTCGGAGCGAACGTAGCAAAAAGAAAAGAGAGTAGACTTAAAAAAGAAATGAAATTAAAACTCTATAATTTTGTTAATAAAATAATAGTATTCAGCAATTGTGAGCCTTCCTACTTCATCTTATTCCAGTTGACTAGTTTTTTAAAAATCTTTCTTGGTTTGAGATACATAGCTCTCAAATGATTTGGAAGCTCGTTGAACAATTTAATAGCTTCAATCCGGTGATTCTTAAATTGAACAGACTCGACTATCTCTGGTAAATTCACACTTTTAGGCCTCGTTATACTTGTTGCTTCGATGAATTTCTTCCGCAGATCTCTGTAATTAAAATTCAATGCTTCAATTTTGTATATTTGGTTGATCATAAGTGGACGTAGGTTACTGGGACTTATTTTAAAGATAATATCCAGTAGTACTTCCTGTAAAGAACATAGAGGCTTTATCACGTTTGCAAAGGCACCACTCCATCCTAGAATGCCATAACTTGCAATACTTTGGGAAAAAGCATAATATGTAGTTAATAATGGTTGAATCGGCCAAAATTTGGATAGTTTTCTAATTATGAAGAGCAAGTATTTTGTTTCTTTTCAATAATGTAATTGACGTGTTCGTTCCATCTCATATGGCAATCGAAAATGACGCCTGCATACTTGGTTACGTTGGATCGGTTTAGCGAAGTATTATTTATATAGATTATTCGTATCCTTCGGTACGCTATCAACATAACAGCCAAGAGCAATATATACAGTTTTATTAAAATTCAATAACAGCTCGCTTAGCGCAATGCATTCGGAAATTATTTTTGAAAAATCGGAACTAACGATTACGGTGTCATCAGCAAACGAAGGGCAACATTTTTCAGGAAGCTTTTTTGTCATAGAATTTGCAAACCAAGTCAAACATATAAGTAAGGGGTTTCCGAGGATGCTAATTGCGAATCTGCGGTCAGATTCAAAAAATTTAAGATAGCGGCTCCAATATGGCGGACGAAATTTCCGCCAAATTTCGTATCGGGGGGTATCCGATGTCGCTAACTTCGAATCTGAGCTTTAAAAACTTATTTTCACGCTAGCTAATGAACGATTGAATGTTCAAACAGATTGATAAGAATACCAGACCGTGCTAAATACGCGATTGCCACGATTCTTTTGCCAGCAATTATCACAAGCTACGAATTTCAATCGTCCGCGAATGAAATTTTGCTTGAATCCACGTTTTCTGCCGGTAAATTCAATGATTCCGTTTAAATAAATCGGAAAAAACTTGTCCTCTATCCAAAAATATTAGAATCTCAAGCCAATTTAATGTGTAGATTTCCATGCTAATCGGCACGATGACAAGAAACATCTATGCCAAAATAATAAAAGTGTCAGCGACGTTGCTTAGCGACTGTACTCTAATTCTTCAAGAACAGTTGACATTTTCTCATAACTTTTGCGAAAAATGCGACAGGAAATTACCATGGAACCTGCGAGGTGTGCTCGAGGTGCGGAAAAACTGGATTCTAAATGCGAACAACGGAGTTACTCGTGCTCGTCGGAAAAATATTGTTATCTCAGCAACGACGAGTTCTAATCAAAGCGAACGTCGGCTACCTTGCTCGATGAACACGGGCCTCTTTTATGGGATAACGGTGAACGAGGCATGGAATTTTCGGAGTGCGACACGACCACGATACGATAATGATGTCACTTCGCAGCTAATTGACATCGAGCTTTAAACTCGAGAAAAAGCAGGGAAAGACGGAGTGAGAATGAAAGCGTCGCCGCGGTGCCCGCGTGGCCGGACGAGTCTTTCTCATCTTGCCTATCTGCCTGTATTTAAATATCGCGAGTCGTTTGTATGTCAACATTTACATTCGCTTGTTCGCGTCTCGATGTGTCTCATCGAAACGTAACCGAATTAAGGCGTAGCAAATCGAGCTTCTCAAACAACAGTTACCGTTTCATCTGGAAAAATGTGAACTTAGATTTGCCAATCGAGGGGACT
>OZ018311.1:16079181-16133488 GCA_963969455.1 Arge pagana | reverse complement strand
CGTCCATATTTTTCTGATTTTGTCGAAATTTTCCGTCTGTTTTGAGCCTGTTTATCAGTTTTTTTTTCTGATTATGGCGATCTTTTTATGAGTTTTTGAATCTGTTTTTCAGCTTCATCATTAGCGTTTCGACGATTGGTTGATTTTTCAGAAGCTACCATGATCGTGCATCAATTGTAAGAAACGATCTCTGATCAGTGATCTTACATCCTTTATTCTATTTCTGTTTTATTCAGAGTTATATCGTTTTCTCCCAAATCGTCTCAATTTCACAACGCCAATATAAGTTTCTCGATATATTGTCCAAATACATCGTGTGCAGCTAGTTCACGATGATTCATTTTCCAATGAAAACTCAGAAGCGCAAAATATCGAGTGATACCGTTATTTCGTCCATCCTCTCAATTACCAAAAATCTGCTCACGCACGATTTCGTCAAATAATTATAGCACTCTCAAAACGTCGCGGAATAACGCAACGCTCTTTCAGTAGATAAAAATATTAATCTTCTTTCAATGCGGCTCAGCTACGGTATTAAAACTTCTCAAATGTTTCAGGATAATTGAGAAATCCATTTCGACGCGAGTAATAAACTTTTGATTGAATAATTCTCTTCAACGCGGTCAAAATAACGTTAACGAGGTGCTACGGGAAGTTGGCACCTCGTATTTTCTTATTGCCGATTTTCCGTTTAAATCAACGGAACCATTTTTTTTTATTCGTCAGGAACTCTAGAACTATTCCGGGTGCCAACGGAACTGCCAATAATTTCATCGAATTTCGAAAAAGCGGTGGCAAATTAGCGAAGGCCCTTAAAATACCTCGAAATGTTGTAATAATCGACAAGTTTGACACGAATGCCGTTGCATTAGAAATCATTCTAAAATGTTTATAAAATATTAATTTTAGAAAGGTTTAGGTTGGATTTGATCGGAACGTTTCACGCTACTTGTTGAAAATTAGAACAGGGCTGGCATCGATAAAATGCGAGAAAGAAAGAGAGATACAAATCGAAGGAGCTCGAGTCGAGCCCGTACAATGGAAATTCCAGGCCATTCCGACGAGACGTGACCTTCATTTTTTAATTGTTGCTGTCCGACATGTCTGTGAGATGGTTATCCTCCGGGTAAGTCGTAAACGACTTACGTAGCTGTAGCTACGGACACTTCGCGACCGAAGACCCCTCTCGAGGAACTTGGAATTAAAAGTCGATAAATCTGTCTTAAGGTTTACAAATTGCCGTATTAAACTCTAAGGAACTTTTGTGTTAGCTCACGCCAAAGAGAACGAATTAAAATTGGTACTCGCGAGCGGCACGACTGTAATTTCTTTACGTCTCACGTAAACGACAGCGTATCTACCCAACCAACAATGCAAAATCACCCCATACCTCTGCATCCCGCCGCTGACTTCGTATTTACACCCTGAATTTGCAAAATATAGAACATTTTCGAGGCTCGAGTGATACTTCGATTTCTCGAAGATAATTTTTTCACGCAGCTCGGTGCATACCATCCACTTCGTCTGTCTTAATTCTCTTCATTCTCGTCGTTGAGCAAGGGATTAATAAAAAAAACGTGGTCACGATTTGTCTAGTCGAATTCCGGTTCTCCGCTACTACCGTGGAACATTCAAAGGCACAGAGTCCCGATCTTCGCACCTTCCTTGCACCTAATTAGACCATTACGCATCTTTGTATTATTACGTATCCTTTGGCCATCTGCAAGGTTCCACATTCTCTTCACATGAATTGGCCATCCTTTATCTGTATCCGATCAAGTTTAGTATAATAGTACGAGTGCCGGTGACTAGAACCATGATTCATTGCAGAATGGCTAAAACCATGAAAAATCGATAGATCAGATGACCCTAGATCCAAATTTGTAGTAGTACTAACGGTCAAAAGTGCGGCATCTGTGCAGGGGGTCATTTTTGCTGTGTCAAAAAAAAGTTAAGCTGTCGTATCACAAAATGTCTGATATTGGAAATGTACATAGATTTCGTTGTTTGATTGCTAACAAGGAAACCTCTCCAACCCGAACTCGCCGATTTCGATGACCCTGATGTATGTTGTAGAGCATCGAAAAATAAGACACCCCTGTTTTTCTATATGCGCTGAGAGGAACGTTCAGCGGGTGAAATCTATCCTCAAAGTTCACTCCTAAAAAGTCTTCTTTCGACGTATCTCTGCTTCTAATTGGTATTTCGCGACGGAACAGAATGGAAAATGCTCTTTGGGGTAATCCAAAGTTACTAGACATTGTGATGACCATGGGGGTTCCGGCCCTCATTTTTCATATTGGAACAGCTAGATCTATTATCAATATTATCATTATCATAGCTATTAGGCCACCTTTGGGTTTATAGTATGAATAATTATGTCTATGAAGTATTTATAGAGCTGATGTATTTGGTTTTTTCAAAGTAAAGTGCTGACAGGTCCCAGTTTTCATTTTTTTGCCAAACATCCATGGAAATCAGGTTCAGCTGCACGTGTATTGACCTAGAAAACTTCCACAGAAAATTCCAGAACTAACTTTATTGCGAATCAATATTTTTCACATTTTCAATTTGAAGTGTATTATTCTATAAACTCGTGACAATAATCGCAACCTTCATCGAAATGTTTGAAACATAATGATTTTTCACATCAGCCGCGTAGTATAATAGCAGTATTGTCACATCCTCCTATTTCGCATCGTATACATATGGCACGAATTCCCGCAACTAAAATCTACGAGGTTGTCAACTTGCTGTGGGTTTTCATCAATATAACCACTTCCGTACCACGAATATTTAAAAAGATGTTCATATCGTGGTGAAGATGGCTGGTTGTGGACTAAAGGTTGAAGTTCAATAATGTTATTCCTTAAATGCAGATTCAAATCGTAATGCATTCAAATTACATTATCAGAAATACGTCGAACGAAATTTTTCCACCCGCGAAACTCAAACACGTTGGGTCGTTGTATTTCGCCTCTTATACCGGTTGGTATTTTTTTCACAGGAATTCGGCAATCTCGTAGATTTTAGTTTCAGCGATTCGTGCAACATACCATGCGAGATAGAAGGACGTGAAAGTATTGCTCTTATACGATTGGGTGATGTGAAAAATCATTATGTTTCAAACATTTCGATGAAGGTTACGATTATTGTCACGAGTTTATAGAATAATACGCTTCAAATTGAAATTTCAACAATTTGTAAATTACAATAATGGAGACTACACATGCGCCGGAATTCAGTATTACAAAAAGAAAAGATTTGATCGAACATCGAAGAACAACCGCCAAACAAGTGAACTTGTAACAAATTTTTCATTTAAAGTTAGTCTTATAGACGCGTCGCGTGCACGCCAGCTGTATTCGTAAATGCGTATGTGTTTATTAACCTATGCACGTCGTAGTACTCGTAACTTCTCTCCACTATTTTCAAACTCTTATTATTGTTTTTTTCCTACGTTTTTCATTCAATTACTCTTAAACGTTGATGATTTATTTTTCATTGTGCCTATTATTTAATACATAATTCATAGCGGAGGGAATTTCGTTTCCGCAGGGTGTAAGACGATACCTATTTTTATTTCATTACTACGCTTCGATAAATTTACATCATGTTTTGATTTTTAACAAAAATAGGATTGGGACAGCGTTATATGGACGAGGTTCTATTTAATAGAAAAAGACCCACAAATGGATAAGTGTACGACAACACGACGATCATATTATAACCGTCGCACTGCTACATCGATCTAGAGCTGCGAGCAATAAACTAATCCGTTGGATTATAAGTTTCTTAGATTATTCCGAGGCGAAAAGCTCACAAAAAGGCTCCGACGCTTTGCAATTAAAAAAAGGTTTTCCTGAAATCGTGACGGGTGATCATTTTGCTATGGTGGCTTTGCGATTGTGCGGTTTAATATCTACTGAGTGGTTCATCGTAACAGATTTAGCGTCATCGAGCGGCTCCAAGAAATACGTAAGTCCGAGAAACAAGGCCACCATCTTTCAATCAGCCAGTTTAAAAGGGTGAGAATTTGTTTCCGGTGTATATGCGAGTCTGGTTATCAGAAAGTCTCGGATCTCATCGTGCCTTCTGATCCGCAATCCTTTAGTATGGGTGCAGCGTCCCAGGATGTGGCCCAGCGTTTCGATCTGGGCTCCGCACCTTCTGCACATGACCGGGATGCCTTTGTCTGCTCGGTGAAGGGCCTCTCTCGTACCAACCGTATTCGTTCTGAGCTTCAGCGCGTCTATGTACTGCGAGCTCTTCAGCATCATAGGGTGCCTCAGCCAGGCATTCCCGATCTTGTCGCTTCTGAAATTTCCGGCTCCTTGGCCCTGTGACGTCAGGGTTTCTAATTCGTGTGAGGCTTGATTCCTCAGGCGGTCCTTGGCCGCTTTCAAGTCTTGAATTGACGCGGGCCATCTTATATTCAGGGACCGCGCTATCTCCTGGACCCTTCGTCCGTTCGCGTCTCTCATCGCGATCGCTCTGGTTGCGGGGTCAGTGGACTCGTGAGCCAGGGCGTTGCCCCGAAGCACGGCAAGCTTGACGACATGCTCGAGCCTCGGGACGCCCAGACCCCCGTCCCTCGGTAGGGCGTATAGAAAGCCCTTCGCTGTACTGGGTGTAAGGTGCAGCGTTGCCTTAACCCATTGTCTTATGTCGGAATCCAAGCTCTTCAGGATCCCCCCACACGGTGCTGTCATGATGAGCTCATGTATGAATTTCGGCAGCACGTGTGTCTTTGCCAGATAGATTTTCTGTTGTGGCTTCAATGCCAGCTGAGAGACTCGTCGCAGCACAGTCATGATCGCTTCGGAGATACGCTGCCCTCTCTCCGAAGTCCATGGCTTTATTTTTGCCTCGAGGTACCTAAAGGCCTCCTCGGGGTTAACGGCTGTGACCCTACAGCCTCCAATTTCTATTTCCGGGTCTCTAAGGTACCAACTGTCCCGGGTTGGCACAATTTCAAAGGCCGAGCACTTCGGTGCTGAGATGGACATGCCCAGGTCGGCAAACCGCCTGGACAGTGTTTGATCCTGCCTGCAGGCTTCCTCCTTGCTGCTGCCCAACAAAATCATGTCATCCGCGAAGGCAAGAATGCCAACGCGTTCACCGTGCATGCTGATCCCGTCGTGTTTGGTTTGGATCTCCTCGATCAGCGGCTCTATGGCCAGGTTGAATATCAGCGGGGATAGAGGGTCTCCTTGCTTGACGCCTCGTTTAATATCTATTGGGACTTTTTCCCCATTTCTGGCGGCGATATTTGTACTGCTATTAATATACACTCTCACCGTAATCTTCAATAACTCCAATGCAATTTGATTACCTTCTTAATGCTCATAAGACAATCGAATCTCCACAGAGAACTAATTACTGATAGAAATAATCAAGTATTTCTTTTATTCAACCGGTAAGTATCTTTGGATGTACTTTCCGCTTCGCATAGCGTGTTTAAACGTTGTGACTATCGAACAACTATTATGACAATACCGGGCAATGACAATTTGCCGAGTCTCGAACCGTCTACCGCACTTTTATACAGTATGGCTGAACTGGTCTCACCACGAGTTACAAACTTCGTTCCGTGAAAAAAATCGCTTGCCATTTAAAACACTTACCTTCGTGCTAGTTTCTTACAAGCATATCTACCTAGTCGAAATCAAACTGATGTTTCCATCGCGTGTCCCTCTCGAGACCATATTATTTTCATCCGAACCATTTTTCGGTAGCAAACCCCGTTTCCAAGATATTCTAATGCCCTGCTTAAGTTGGGACACCCAGTAAACGTGAGCGATTTTCGCAAGTTGTCCTTTCTTCGAGCTCATCAAAAGTTGCAATGGGCTCGTAAACTGACACTCCGTCTTTTGAATGCCAATGAATGGTACTTTGCACGTTCCGCTTATGTTCCGGCTATGCTATTATGACGATATTATAATGACTGCTATTGAATAACACAGATTATGACTATTTCATACCGTGATACCTCGGAGATAAAAAACGATTCTGAAAATATGTCTGTGCTTTATCCCAATACAAGGTAATATATACCTATATAATATATATTTATGTATCCAACTGTATATAAACAAGATTTAAATTTGTACAGTATATACAGATATATATATTTTGAATATCTTTTTCTCTTTCTTATTACTTTAATTCTATTAATTAAGCCATTAGTCTCCCAGCCCGCGAATAGTTAATCAATTGGCTCTGTGGGAAATATTTTGTGATGGTTTTCTGGATTAATAAATTGAAATTGAAATTAAAATTGAAACTGGAATGGAAAACCGAGACACATTCGATTTATGTTATTTGAAAAAAAAAACTCACATTATTTTATTATAAGTATCAGTAAAGATATATTTAAATACAAAAATATGTACACGCGCGTAGTTTGTGAAATGTCCTTTAATTGAAAATTGTCTAGATGTTGTTTTCACGTGTATTACAACATCTACGATATGCAAAAATTGGGTGTTTCGGTTTGTCTATTATCATGCGAGTTTTTCTTCCTTACCGACAAGCATCTTCTCCCACAAACCTTCCAAAAAAGTCTATTTCTAGAATTCCGACTCGGCAAATCGTTTTCTGTAGATTAGTTGACTCATTTCTGGTTGCTGTTATTCGAGAATAGGTCGTTTTCGGTCATACTTTTTGGGTCGAGTGTTCGGTCCTATTATTCGTTGGGGTGGTCGATTAAATAGTGACGCTAACTACACCCGCAAAGCTTGTGACATTCCCGAGTCGTCGCATCGAATCACCCTTGCCGTAGAAACGTCGAACTCGTTGTCTGTATCGCGTTCGGTCGAGAAGCTCTTTGGGGGAGCAAAAAAGATGAATGTAGAGGAGAGAAAAGGGGTAGATTGCTGGATGATGATATACTGCTTGGCAAGGAGAACCACGTCGCGGAGATATAACACGCTCGGGACGGGTAAGGAGGCCAAGGCTCAAAGACACGAGAGAACGTTTGAAGGGACGGTTCGTACCGCGTCGATCGAGGTGGCCCAACGGAGATGGTGGTAGACCGATGAAATTGAGAGAAGATTTCTCTTCGCTGGTAAGAATATAGAAAGTCTGAACGGCATCCGCCGGCAGGGGTGGAGGAAAAGACGTGGCGAGAAACTTCGCGTCGATGCCATCCAGACTCTCTACAATAGGAACGTGCGAATACGTTATCGACGAGAGCTCGAGAGGAGCTTTACGGGTCGTCCAAGATTTGGGGAGAAATTAATCATTTTCAAGCCTAACCGCTCCTCCTTGTTCGTTAATAATGTCCTGGCGTCGTTCTCATTAAAGTGACGAATAGGGATACTCGCGATAAATCCAGCAACTGATTCCGTCCGCTCGTGTCGGAGACTCGTTTGAGAAACGACTTTTTTCCCAGCGACGGACGAATCTATTTTTTTCCCAGGTCCCAGTGTTATCATAGTATATCGCGATACACTTTCATCGAGCGCAACGCTTTTATTCAGCGACACGATGTCGAGGGGAATTCTGATTACTCCAGGAAGTTGAGTGGCCATGAAATATGTAAATGACACTCTTTGAGATTGGATGGATTAAAAATTGCGCCACACTTTTTTCTACCTTTCGATGCGTGATGGGATAGATTTGAACTCAACGCGAAAAGTTCAAGCTACTCGTAGTCATATAGTTGAATATTTTATCTAGAGTCTTTTATTTTGTTGACTATACTACGCACCGGCGGCGAATGCGTAAATAAGTGAATCTAACGCTCAACTGGCACAATGGTAAGTTCGATAAATTCGATACTTACCTGTAACTGATATCGCTAACTAGAGACAAAGTCGTTTGGTATGGAGCGACGATTGTCGGTATACGTTTGGCAGCCGTTCAAACTTCTGCAGCCTTCTCACATTTTGGGGTACATATACCCGTTGCGCGGTCAGCGAGCGAAAAAGAAATTTTTGAAAAAAAATTGTCCCAGTGAAATTAGTGATATTTGTTCAATTTTCCCCATAAATTTCTTATCTCAAGTGAACTGAATTTTTTTCCTCGTTATTTCATACATTCTCGCTTCTGAACATCGCTTATAATTTACGCCAAAGCTTGAATCGTGGAAACTTTGTAGAAACGCGATACGATAAAACTCTTCTCGGCGAGGAAACGAGCGATAGTTTATACAATAAAATTCAGCATAATAATTTCAACTTCGAAAACTTTAAATTTTGTGAGTTTTGCATTTTTTTGTACTTCTTACGAGCATTTTCATGCATGTAAATGGATCGGAACGAGAATAAATTGACTTGAAAAGTGACAACTGTGGTTTTCATTTCATCAAAAAATCGAATTCTCAATTTGCGAAATAAATACCTTTTTTTGGAAGCACCAATATTGCGGTAATCGTCTTCCTAACGTATAGCATTTCAATAGTATAATCCTATATTTTTAGGTGAAAATATTGAAAATTATATAACTTATGAATTTGTAAGTAAGAACGCTAGTTTTTCTTGAGTTTATTTTTTCTACAATTTTTTTTATCGACTTGAAAAAATGTAGGCTGTGAACCCAATTACAAGTGAGAAAACATACCTTATGCATACCTTATTTTTTATTATTTCGAGTTATGATTTATATTGAATAATCGAATGTTTATTTCTACTTTCTTTGTAATAGAAAAAATTACGTGTAACTAGGGTTTTTATTTTCTGTCAGATCGTATGACTCAAAGAGTGGAAGCTTTTGCGAGCTACGCGCGATT
Organism: Arge pagana; assembly: GCA_963969455.1. Taxonomy (NCBI): domain Eukaryota; kingdom Metazoa; phylum Arthropoda; class Insecta; order Hymenoptera; family Argidae; genus Arge; species Arge pagana. The sequence goes on along the minus strand of OZ018311.1, from coordinate 16,124,754 downwards.
CGAGTAAAAGGCGAAAATTATTCTGCACGAATCGTACATCGCCTTGATTTTCCGCGTTGAATTCGGTCTCGGAAATCGCGGATGATATACCTATATTTCGTGCATTTTTTCACACTTCTTACAGACAGTTTTTTTTTCCTATCGCGACGACCAGATTCCTCGTGATGTATTGCGCGCGCGTTAAATTCGTCGAGCCGTTGGGATTTTTCTACGCTTTTTCGCAACCTCTTCATTTTCTTACGATCCATTTGACAGGGAGCAAAAAATACGGCTCTGCGTGCCACATGCGTAAGCGGCAGCTTATGTGTTCGAACAACAAACGATTTTCCAATATCAAGAACAAATCGCTGCACCAGTTGCAGATATTTCGTAGCGATCAGAATAATAGAATTTCAATCATCGTGCGAAAAGGTAAGCACTTGACTTGAAAAACGGAATCCACGAAATCAAAAACTTATCACCGACCGTAGTTCAATGAATGAGACCACAACGGCGAGAGGCGTTCTTATTATATTTTTATAAAATATTAAAAATCGTACGACAGATCTCCGATGGTAATTATCTGGGAAAACTTCAGTAGTAAAAACATTGATGGCGGAATGTGACACATCTTAATTATTGACATTTTCAAACTATTACTATACAAATACGAATTAAAGTTTGATTATTTTTTTGTTTGGACGGTTTTACGTCGTAAAATAAACCTTTTCTCGCTCAAAATGACACGTTTTCTTAACTATGCTGGACTCAGAGGTGAAAACAAAAAAACATTCTTTTGCCAAAAATTCATAACCTTGAAACAAAAAAAAACAACTCTCTGAAATGTTCAGGATCTCTTGAGATTACTCAAAGGTATTGTAGTAAAAAATTTGAGCCCAAAATTTTGTGTCGACATACGATTTTGACGATGTTTAAAAATTCAAAAGAATGAAAATCATTTTTCAACAAATTTTCCGAAAATATTTTTTCTTCCATAGCCCCAAGTATCGCCGTTGAAGCAATCAAGAGACCATTCCCGTATCTGTAATGGTTTCTGAGATATTTGAAAAACAAAGTTAAAAAATGAGAAAAATAGTAAAAAATTTAATTTTGAATAACTTTCGGCGTTTTTTTTTTTAAAATTTTCAAATTTTATTCCATGATACAAGGAGAGCGTGGACCAAATTTCTTCCAAATTGAAAAGGGTCAATTCCAACTATTGGTCTATTTGGAATCGAACGACCCAGTGAGAATAACGAAGTTTGTTTCTCTTTTCGACTCGGCTCTCGTTTCAGACAACTTTTCACGTGACCCGTGAATGAAACATGTCCGTGCAGCCGAGCTACGCGGATACCGGCAGACATGGAGATCACAGGGCAATGCCTTGAATTTTCTCATCCGTTGGTTTCTTCGTTAGAGTATTGTACGAAATATTCAGAGCGAGAGAACATTCGAGCTTTTTCAGATTAGCAGGAACGAGACTTTGTTGTGTGGTATTCCGTCGTGTCCCGTTCCTTATCTCAACGACGTAAAACTCGAGAGCTTTTTATACGGCGGATACCTACATCGCGTAAGAACGGGCGGATTGCGGCTTGTTGGAATGGAAATGGTATAAAGTTGTACCGGATGACGTCTCCAGAGAAGTACGAGAGCGAGACGAAGCTGGTTTGGGTTAAACGTGCTATCTCCGGCTTAGCTCACGGCATCACTGGGATATATAACGTAATCTAAAAATTTTAAACGAGGAAAAATTACTTCGAAACTTCACCGTGAGATTTCTTGACGAACGTCGCTTTTCTCTTCTCCCAGCTCAAACTCGGATGAGAAACAACCGACTGAAATTCACCAACGTGACAAATTTCAGTATGATTTTGATAATGAAAATATTTAGAAACTATGAATATGAAAATCAGCTTGAATTCGTACTTGACTCGCTCGTGAACTGTAATTACATCGAGCAAGCACAAAACTAATCCTTTTTTTTGGTTATATTGTTTTAAACAAACCTGGTCGCTAAAAATAGTCATTTCGGAAACGATCGTGTGAATTCGATAAGAATTTAAAAAGCACACCAAAATTATACTTTTACTTCGAACAATAGCACAGGGATACAAGTGATAATATGTAACGATACAAAAGCTTGCAAAATATTACGGGCCAAATCGTTTTTCAGCAAAATATCCTACAAATGATCGAAAGTTGCATTGTTTCGAGAATGTGTCGATGCCACAGGGAACGTTCCGAAAATGACCGTTCGCGAAATGACGTTTTCAAACTAACACACGCCGAATTTTAATGGCTGCCATCTTAAGGACGAGACGAACATAAATTTGGTAGAATGTTCCTCGTTCAATGCTAAGGTTACTGTGAAAATTTCAAACCGATTCGCGGAGCCATTAAGAAGTTATTGCAATATGAAATAACTTTAATGGTACGTCCAATCTGATGGAGAATCGTTGACCCAACAGATTGAAGTTAACTATTAGCAAAAAAAAAAAAATTGATACCAAGCATCCCAAATTTTCATGTAATGTCACTCGATTTGTAGAGAACCAATTTTGCATTGTGTCATTTGAATTCACTGAACGGTTTTTGAAAAAAAAAATGACAACCAATCCAAAAACCTGGTTTTTACCTGATAAATTATACGAGCATAAACTATTTACCATTATATGAGTATATATTTATTTTCTAGATTTTTTAAAACCGTTTTTGATAATTAGTATCATTTATACCCGATACAATGAACGTGATATATTTCTTTCTCAAGTTCGATTCAAGGCATATTCGTTTTTCAAAGTTTTTGAATAATGATTCCAAAAATTAGAAATTTCATTTAAAAAGTGAGTAGAGGTGAACAAATTTCTCGTATTTTAGGTACTTTGTATTAAAAAAGAGTTCACGCTAATAAATTGGATTGTTCGCATGCCATATTTGGAGAGACGTTTATTTGATGGAATGTAATGTACTTTTCTCTCCGATTGTATCTCCCAAACATCTTTCAATGTGGTCCGGCATTGCATTCGTGCAAAATATTCCAAGTTATTATTTTCAAATTGTGTTCTATAATGATTTTGTTATGTATGGTTTGTAAATAATGAATTGAAACGTACTTACCAGTTAATTATAATTAATTTTGTGAAAAACACTCGTGATAGCCTGTTACAATAATATCCCCAGCCACAACTGTGTCCCAGTAACGAAAGACTACGCCAGTATCAACGATTATCGACTAGTTACAAGTTGTAACTTACAGCTGCGTTCGCTAAAATGATGCACCCATTCGATGTCAAAATATTTGTGTACAATTCTATCCAAATTAATTTAATTCTTTGAATATTTTTCATACGCTTAATTCGAAATAATATGCATAATCATAAGCTTTTGAATTATATTACACGATGTACGATTAGAGCAAATTGCATACAATTATAATCAATGATCATTCGTTCAGTAAAGTTACATATATGATTTTAGTAAATTATTTAGTGGCGAAGTCAGTTTTCCACCTTGCTGATTTTAAGTCAACTGTTCTTCCTATTTTTTGAATACCGTATCGAACGGTTTGAAAAATTATGCGACGGGAGTAGCGTGAATGTATTACAGATTTCACGTTTCTCACAATTTCATGAACGACCGAAGGCGCGTCTTATTCGTCAGCGCGAAAATTGTTGGCAGCTTAAGACCGACTAAAATTGAAATGATCTCTCTTACATACGACTGCAAACTCCACCGGGTGTTTTGGGGCTAATGACATGCAGTCGACGCGTTGGTGCGTAGTTCGTAGGTGTCCACGAAGCTTGGTTCAGGATGGTTCGAGAACGTTCCAGTCGTTTCTCGAAAAAAGGTCATAGCCGTTGTGGGTTGGGGAAAAAATAACGAAGCTGCAGAAACCTCAGTACTTTTCCTTTGAGACCTTTGAAATTTTTCCAATCGTTTCGATTTTACTGACGGACCTCGGTAATTGCATATTTTTGAAACAACCCAATAGTAACTACTTACCACGCAAACTCACTGTTTGTTTGCTTCCACGTTCTATGCTCATAAATCGGCCAACACATCCAACAGTTGGACGGTAGTTAGTCGTTCCATAAAATCATTGGCAATTCGTACAAAGTCTTCGAAATCAGGGGAAGGTTCGCTGCCAACTTACAAAAGCACTGCGAATCAAGGGCGGCTGACTTGTTTCGTTCGCGTTTCTCGCTCGATTCCCCGCTATTTTCGAGTCATGCGATGGTGGGGCTGATTTTAGGAAGCTAGAATATCTCCCACCGAACGAGAAATCCGTAATGGCACCTCTCCTCTTTGCTATCGGGGCGACTGTCTCGTTAGTCAAGAGTCGTCTGGCCTAACCTAACCAAGCCCGAAGAAATTCTCATTCCGTTCGGAAACGATCGGGAGCACCAGCATGGCAGAAATGCAAGGAGTACGCGGAAATATCGAATCCCTTGGCAATACGGTACTCGCGTAGTCGCGAAGAGAAAGATGGAATACGTGCCGGAATCATAGAGGCTGCTGCTTCTTGACTACCATCGGATGCCTTCCGCAACCGATACTTGGCTGACAAAGCCTCTAGCGCGCCAAGTGCGATCCTCGAGACGTAAGCCTCGGCTCTTTTCGGTTTACTCAGCCCTCGTTTTACCTGCCGACTCGACTAGACATTCTCGCTTTTTCCATCCCTTTGAAACACCAAGTTATTATCATCGCGGAATTCGACAAATCGAAACGATTCTTCAAAACTTGAAGCGCAGCGTATTTTCATCGGTCAAATGAGAAAACAAAGTTCCGTTGCACGTCTAGTAAAGAATTTTTTCCACGCGTAGCTATACCAATTTCATATTTTGTCAAAACGTCTCAAGACGATTTAGCTAATTCATCTTCGAATCGAGGAATATGATAGATGCAAAGCTAACAATGAGTTATAGACACAAGTGAAGATTAACTCAATTTCAGAGTAACAAAGCAAGCGGAATGTCGGAAACGTTAGGATGGTTCTACGGAAAGCGGAAAACATTTGCGGCAAGAGGATTTCGATCGGAGGAAGCATTTTTAATGGTACGAGAAGACAAGAAAAACGGAAGAAATAGAAGGGAACGAAGAGGACAAGACGAATAAATCGAATAATCAGAATAAAACGGAGGAAAAGGACAATTAGAAATGAATAGAAGGAAATAAGATAAATGGAGGGGAATAAAAATCGAGTGGGAATGCGATCAAGGGAAGAGTTTCTATGAAATATGGCAGATAATTAACGACTCGAGTGGCTAGTAATGCCTGCAATTTCAATCGTCGTTCTATTTTCTCACGATATTTCAATTAATCAAGGTAGTTATTTCACGCAGGATCGTATATTCGTAGAATTCGACGATGATTCGACGTAGAGTTCGTCGAGATTACAACTGATTACCAATCTACCATCTCTTGATTCCCGTTGAACATTATTTGCAAGATTGCGCAGAAGGCGTATCGATGATAGTTTCGTAGATTATACAGGTCTGCGAAATAATTTTTTCATACAGATTCTCACCGAAGCATTAATATTTGTAATAGTGATTCTAAACGTACTTGAAAACTTTATGCGGAATTTAATATACCGAGTCGAATTTGTAGTATTATGTCTGAACGAAAAATCTATGATTATTCAACTGGAATCATACATTTTAATTCTTTTGTAGATCATCATATTAACATAAAAATAACGTAACACGTTCGTATCGATATAAAATACGACGTATCTTTGACAAGCAGCGCGCGCATTTTTTTCTTACTTATTATTAGATTACAGAGAGATGTGTGGATTCTACTCGTTGCGGGGATATCAGAGATAGTTAAATAAATTAAATGATTATCGGGAATTTAGTGAGAGAAAATATTGTTATGGATGTTTTGAAATTTTGTGGATATATTTTTAGCCTGAAAGTAATTTTTTTAGGCGAAAATATTCAATTTTCAGCGACCTATGTTGCGTCACCGGAGTCCCAGCGGGAAAAAAGTTCTTTCACTGCTGCAGCGATTGCAGCCTTTGAAGTGTTGGAAATGAAAAAATAAAAAAGACCGTGGCACTAGAAAGTATTGCCTGTACAACGAAGTAGGACTATGAAAAAAAATCCATCAAAGTGGCGCAGTTTTGAAAAATAATTTACAAATTATGCTTGAAAGTCTGATAGTTTTTTTCATGGAAATTTAACATTTTTTATCCAATCGAAAAACTGGAGGTTCATTGTACGAAGAAACAATTACTGATTACGCTAAAACAAGGTTCAAATTGATGGGATGATTTGTATTCGAGTTAGAACTGCAGCAAATTTGAAAGATGTTTCGAATGGACACGTTGAAAGATAAAAGTATGGATTACATCGTTATAAATCGATGAATTATTACACCTAGATTTAATCCGCTATTCCAGGCCCACACAAGTCACCTTCCTCCGCATATTATTTTTAGGGGTATAAACTGTCAAAAATGCAGGACAACCAAAACGCTGGCAATTTTTCGATTAGTTGCAAAGTTCAAAGTTTATTCAATTGATAATAAAGTTTATCAATATTCAATTTAATTATGCGCAAATTTGTAAAATATGGAAAAATAATTTGATTATTTTAGTATTATATTCATATTAAATATCTATGAAGCGGTACGAGCGGTAAGGTGATGTGGTAGAATCGAGTTTATATTTGGAACGAGCAAGACAAAATCTGTATGTTTCACGTGAGAGTATTTAAAAAAACTCTCTCACCACGGATCTGCGTTATTGAATTCTCCTCTCGATCAATCCCATAAGCCTGTGAGACTCCTTGTCGAGTTATCGTACACTCCTACATAATTCATCGCATTAATCCGATCGTCAACTCACCCTCGGTAAACCGAATGAATACCCTTCTCCCAGGAATTTAACAAAAACGTAGCAAAGATTGGCCATTTTTACAGCATATTTGGCTCTCTGGGTAGGACTACCTGGAAAAAGTGGGGCACGCGACAGCCCAGAGATGGACCACGACAACGCTCCGTGTCACGCTGCCAAATATCCAGCGAGCGAACTCCACGGATTTTACAGCCTCCATCCGCGCCTGTCTCGAAGCCACGCTAGACTTTTACCCTCTTAAGATACAAAACTGGTCTAATATTATAAAATATGGTCGTCGCATGACCGTCGCGCAGCGGGGTATTTGGGTCGGCATGCTGGCCAAAATTGGATTTCTTAACCGTTGAATAGTTCCAAAAAATATTGTTCCCTGGAATATATAATTGATAAGATTATAACGGCATGCACTTGTACAGGGTGTTCCACCTTGACCTTTCCCGAGGAATCAAGTTCCTCGGAAAAAAAACAAGTAAGTCATTTTATATCACATACTAAAATGCACATGAGACAAAGCAATCGTCGCAAATGATCGCGTACTATTATTTTGGGCGTTCTATTGTTCGACAGTGCCATCATTATTCCCAAAATAATCCCCACCGGGTTAGTCGCGCGGATCAACAATGAGTCTAGAAATTAGCTGTGTGATGCGGAAGATTTCCGTTTTAGATAAAAATAGTTCGGACAAAACTCACTTGTTTTCGCGCGAAGAATTTGATTCCGTCGTAAAAATATGGGTTTACACGTGAAAATACAAAGTTGACCTTGATTTGACCTGGAAGTCATCGATCAAGGCGAACCAAAACTGCAGAATATTGTTTTCCCTTCTACATAGATCCTACAACTTTTGATCGAATCCTTGGACTCCAACTGCCAATGGCTCTGCGATAATCGCCGGGAAGATTAAGATGGAACACCCTGTACTTATTATAGCTCCAATCCATCAAACGCACCAACAGTAGGATGTTGATGATCGTTAGCGTCACATTCAACTCTGTAAGTGCAAGCCACGCCTCGCACGTTTATCACCGTTGTTTTCAGTTCTACAAATTTGCTGTCAACTGTCCCATTATGGAAGCTTCGTAACAAGGTATGCAGTTCGTTATTATAAGTTTGTGACAGTTATAAGACGAGTCCGTACAAGGTGACTCGAAATTCCCCTTACAAACTCAGAGGGGCTGCAGGGGGTGGTTTTGATCCACGACTGTTATCGCAAATAATAAAGTGTACGCGTAAATGAAAATGATTTAAATTTAAAGAGTAGCCTACCCATCAATTAGAAATAAAATGAACAGTTTTCAATAGCAGGATGTCACCACCGTATCATTGATGGTAGTATCTCCTCCGAAATATGCTGTTTGTTACCGGAAACTGCTTTGCTGGTCGTATCATTTCAGAAATTAACGGATCACGAGATTTAGAAGGCAAAACGATAGGGAAATTATTTCGCTCAACTTTTTGACCCAAATACCTCACTGCGCGTCGGTAACGTCGACGAGTTCGCAACGGAGCAGCTGACAGAAGCCTTTCGCGTGACCAACCCCGGCTTCGTTACCAGAAGAGAGGTGGTGAATGTTTTTCGAAACACTCCGCAGCTTCTCAAAGGGCGGTCAGAAACTTGTACCTCGCCATTAGTAATGCAAATAGGTATTCGTCGGACGAGTCCCATTACGATGACTCATAGCCGCAGGATTACCCTCGAGGAGGATAAAGGGCGCGTGAAGGGAAAAAGGAACGGAAGCGATTCTGTTACACGGGGAAAGTGCCGATTTCCGCGTTCCGCAGTATCCGCGCAATTTTACGAGACGAAATTCTGAAACGTTGAGCGTGTTACGATCCACTAGAAGCGAACGAGGTGGATCTACGGGCGAACGGTAGCGGAGAGAAAAGCCTTTGGATTAATTGTAGCCTCTCCGAGACTCGTTCGCTCAACAATTCCTTTCCTCCGCGGATTAATTTCGGCCATTTAGGTTGACCTTTGACCCAACGGGGAGCGGAACCCCGCGGTAGAGAAATAGAGGCTCCGCTAAACGGCCTAATAAACGGCCGGTTACGCGCGTTGTGCCCCCGGACCTGGCGAAAGCGTAAAAACGAAGAGATCGGCGAAGGTACAGAGCGCGGGAAGATTGGTGGAATTCGGGAAAATAGGAGGGCGAGGCGAGACTCGGGGAACTTTTCAACGCCAAGTTTAAGCGATGCTCGGCGAATCGAGATGAGTCGGTATTTCAACGGGTCGAACTATTCATTCGGTTCGAACCGTTCTCGGCTACCAACTCGCTCCGTTGCGAACGTCCCGAGGCCGCGGTTTCACCCGATCAAAGAGGTTGCATTCGTAACCCGCGCGGTCGAGCGCAGCTCTTCATATTCCCGTCAAATTTCAAAAGAATCGCTTCGACGATTCTCATTTTTATTTACCGGTCACGATTGCAGTTGAAACGGATTCGCGTGGCTGATTGACGCTCGTCAATTTTCGATTTCTACGATTTTTTCACGAAACATGACGTACGATTTCTCGCCTCTCGTTTTTAGTTTCTCGAATGCCCAATTTTTCACCATCAAGGATAAAAAGTCTGGTCGAGCAGACAAAACTGGTAGCAGGTATTTCCGGTTGAACGCAGGCGGATTTTATCATTTTTTGTCAACTCTGACCGTTATTTACAATCCGGCTCGTTTCATATAATTTTAATAATGATCTCGAAACAGGAGAAAACTTCGACCGATTCTAGAATGATTATTGATATCAGGATTCTTGTCGCATTTTACCTACTCTCAGAAACACGCGAACCGGAGTGAGGCTTCACAAACGTCCCGGTTCTTCGGCGGAAAGAGCGTACATTCTTTACCTCACTTCCGTGTCTGGCAACATTGTCGATACTTCGATCTTACGGTAATTGCCTCGTTGAAAAGTCTCAAATCATTAAGGGGGCCCAAGGGTCTAGAATTGTCGAAAATTCAATTTTTTTCCTCTTCAATACTTGAAAGTATAGTCGCTCGAAAATATACTGCTAAATTTTTACTAGAACGCTGAAGGTATTTCAGAAATTGGAAGTACATATCGATCCTCCTCTCATTCGGCAACGGTTATTAAAATGTAAAGTCTGTAACGGTGCCGTGACTTGGATCGAAGACGAAGCATCAAAGACGCGAGCAAGAATCACGAAAAAAAAGGTAGAAACAAAAAGAACTAAATAAAGATCAACTTCCGGGTCATCCGAGTCTTTCAAAATATTCGTACTTCAAGCTTTACACTCGTTCATCTCGATACTACTTTTTAAATAAATATGCGGTCGAATCATCTGAAATTTGTACGCAGCTGACGCGAGGACAAGAATCAAAATTTTATTCAAAAAACTTCGTATGTTTGACATTGAAAAACTTATAAGAGAAAGCCTGTCTTTGGAATTTGAATTTCTAAAGCACGTCGTTCTGTCAATTTTCACTTCAGTCCCGGCCATAACTGCACTCGTACCGATTGAACATTTTCTTGATTTTCACTTTTTAGTCAAATAGAAAAGTTAAATCCATCACGTCGCTCGCGTTCATTTTTTCAGGGAGTCTTATTTAGCGCCGATTTCAACATACTCGAACATTTTTTTCATTTTCGAAAAAAAACATGTTTTTGCACGTATACGAGTGTTATAATAAACCTGAAAAGTCTGAATTTCGTTGTTCATTATTTTAACCTCAAAAACGAATCCTAAGAATTTGGGAGCGCCGGACGACGGGTTGCCCTCATTAGTTCGGGGTCGCAAAAACAGATGTTTTCGTGAATTTTGTTTACGAAACGGATGCAAGCTTCCGACTATTTTTCACAGCAAAAGATATCATTTCTAGTACTTTTTAGAATTTTTCCATTGGGAAATGTTTGTAAACGACGGAGATACGGTAAGTTGCACGGACCGTTGTGCAAAAAAGGTCCTTCTCGTTGACCACCTCGAAGTACAAATCATTTGAAACGAAAAAACCAAATGAATTTAGTTTTTCTACGGCATTATCTAGTATTTAGTAAAATAATGATTTTCGAAAAAATGATCGCCGATGGAAAGTGATTGTCAAAGTTTCGGCGAAAAAAATACTCTCTTTTCCTTGATACAAAGAAACGTATGCATTGAAGGAAAATTCTTAGATCGAGGACTGCTTTTTTACGTACAAAAAATATCTGCGAGATTTAAAGCAGATTGGTGTAGTCGTTTTTGAGACATTGTGGTCGCCGATTCTAAAAAACTCGGTCCGAGAAAAATCCGTCCGAGGTTTTAGGTCAGTGATATCCGTAGGGAAAATGTAATACCTAAAACGCTCGTAGCTTCCCCAATTTTCAAAATTTTTAGATAAAGATTGCGAAAGGTTACGTTACGAGAATTCGTGGACAACGAAGGATAGATTTTTTCCAAAATTCCAACTAGATGTAGCCTGTCAAGAGCGAAATGACCGAGAACTTTTCCAGGCCAGTGGTTACGATTTTCTCTCTCGGTTTTTCGTAAATTGCGACGCTCGTGCACCGCGGTGCGTTTCGCAGCGCGATATAATTGCTTCAGCTTTTCTCAAACGAGAGATTTGTTCGTCGGTGAAGCGAGACATTCGACAACAGCGTTTTACAACAATTTCTAAGAATCGGCGTGGCTGTCAACATAACGAGCTCGAAATGACAGCAAACGAGGACGGAAAGAAATGGAAGAAAAACGCACGCCGACCGAGTAACGTTTCGACACACCGTTTTCGCGGTAGGAGCGAATTTTTCAACGTCAGAGCGTGACGGCATAATTCGTCGCGAGCGTCTGCATACAACGGGCCAGTTATTAGCGAAGTGAAATGTTTGTCTGGCGAAATTCGCGAGGCGTTAAGTTTGACCCGTTTTCTCGAATTTCGCGATCTTTGTTTCGCCGTGGAGAACGCTCTCTGGCCATTCGTGAAAACAGCGACAACAGCGGCAACAAGAAACCGGGCTGCAACGAGAGATAATCCGAACCGTGGAAGGAACGATGCCTTTCATTTGTCTTTTCGCACAAAGAGATGGCTTTTCAATTCCCGGCTCTGCAATGCGAATAGTAATATCGGGGATCAAGGCACGCTTCATTCTCGTTTCTGGACCGTAACTGCGAGGCGAGGCTCATCCGACTGATTTTCATTATTTGGCGCCGTTATTTCAAGTGAGCAAACGCGGAACGTTTTTCACGTCGAACGATGCCCATCGTCCTCGGTTCTGCTCAACTAGGAAGCGAGTCCTCTCATAACAGCGCTGTAATGATATTTTTCGCCGAACTTAGAACAATCGCGCTATTATATTCGAGAACTTGGCCCTTCCTACGATTACTCACGTATTCATGGCCCGACGAATAGTAACACCAGAAAACTAACTAACGAACAGTAGAACCGGAGAAGAGCGAATCACTACTAAAAACTACAAAACATTTTTTCGTCGTATAAAAGCATCAAACCCCAATTTCATCGCGAATACTAACACCGTCAAATTTTTTATTTTCTCTCATCTGATAAATATTCGAGGACTTGGAGACAATTTTCTATCAAAGTCTACCTCACAGACGTATCTTTGTAAGAAAATATTTATTCGCTAATACTCGTCATAATTAAATGTAAGTTTTTTTTATAATTGCACGCGCCTTGCATTTATTAATATCTCGACTAGTGTTCGGCAGAATATTCTTCTCTTATTACAGACTCAAAATATGGACACGGAAGCGTTGATCAATAAAAAAAAATGTATACAGTGCTGTTATTCGTGGCATTTTCTTTTATTGTGCCAATGTTCGTGGCAATTTTGGTCCGGTGCTTTTATTCGCGTACAGTGGAAAATATATCATTCGGTAAGGCAGTCGATATTTTGTAAAAATTACCGTACTTCCGTTACAATTTAGCACCCGTACGACGTTGCGACGGATCAATTTAGTCGAGCGATTTCCACAGTGATAATCGAATAGCGTGAATTTTAGGTAGACTCCGACGGGGCTTTGGAAATTGCGTCTGGATTCTGCAGGACACAAGTCAGAAGATAGATCTTACTCGTATCAATTCGACGGTTTATATCTCGTGTCTTCCTCTTCGCAGTACCGCGAACATTCCTCGAGGCAAAGAGAAGATGAGAGGTATCGTGGGACACTTGGTTGGAACAAAGTTTTTTTTTCTATACAACTGTGTATTGAATGATAGGCACAATGAAGAATGAATCGGCAACGTTTTCGAGTAATTGAATGGAAAAATGAAAAAATTTCGGGTGTACTTCCGAATAGCCCATACCTCCGAATAATCTAAAGTTTCGTATACACGTGTACTTTAACGCGCTTAGAACGAATATGATAGGCAAAATACCCGCAATTTGCTTTTTCAAGGTCAAATCTGGAAAAAATGATTTTTTAAAAGGTTTTTCACGTTTATTGTGATAAATATTGATTTTAGAGGAAAATAGTTGTAACAAAAGTTGTAGGCTATAAAAATATTGACATTTTTTGTTCAATACAATTTTTATGTAGAGCCAGTCGTTTGTGAGAAAAATGCGATAATGCTCCAAGATATGTATATGTCGTTAGCAATAAGAATTTCGGGCATTTGTCGAAAATGCACATGTGGGTTGGGTTGGGTTGGGTTGTTAAATTGTCGTCCCGCCAAAAACAGCTAAATTTAAAAACACAGAAATATACAAAAATTTAAAAACAGAAAAATACAACAACAAAAAATTAAAAACCCAGAAAAATAATTAAAAAAACATGCACTTTTAGACTCAACTCCAACCTTCCCGTGGTAAAGTGCGTAAGTAGATTTTGATATTGAAACTAATGTAGTTTAGCACAACATGCCTATTTCGGAGCATTATCGCTTTTTTCTCAGAAACGACTGGCTCTAAATGAAGATTGTACAAAACAAAAAATGTCAATATTTTTATGGCCTACAACTTTTGCTCGAACTATTTTTCGCTAGAATCGATATTTATCACAGTAAACGTGAAAAACTTTTTTAAAAATTCATTTTTCGTGCTATATTTGACCTTGAAAATGAAATTTGCGGGTATTTTACCTATCATATTCGTTCTCAGCGCGTTCAAATACATATATCTACGAAACTTCAGATTAATCGGAGGTATGGGCTATTCGGAAGTTTATCCAAAATTTCCGGTAATTCGAACACGCGGCCCCTCTCGAGAACGAGTCCCGGTGATTCTAATGATATCGGTCGCAATATCGCAAGAGTGAACGCGCTACCGAATAAATCTTATCGCGACACGTCGCTACGATTTATTGTATGCCATGGAATTCCAGTCGCGTCAGTCTGCCAAATTGATCCTATTTTTTTTAATACCACGCGCGATATACGTGCGCCAGTTCGCGTATAATAGGGCCTCTTTTATTCCAGCGCATCGGATACCAGAGCGAGGGCATGCGTGGTGATAGATAGGACATTTTGAGCCGCCGACAACGTTCGAGAACGTTGCACGCTCCACCGCGATTTATGCTATTTTTACGTTACGGTCACGCGAGTTTTACGCGGATCTGAGGTCGATCGGAAGTCGTGTCAAAATCATTTTCGCGCGATACGGAGAGCATATTATACGGGATTACGCGATCGTATTTCATCGCGGGAGCAGGTGACGCGAGCAGTGACAACTCCGGTGCTAGAATAGCTAGACGAATCATGTCATTGAGCCAGTTCGGTCGAACCGTAATTTGACAACCGTCCAGCTAATCCGAGTAATTTCGCGAAGGCAACAAATGTTCTGAATCGAACTGATAGCCTATCGATCATTTCATCTTCAAAGAACCCCCACGCGGAGCGAGTGCGGCGTCATTCGAATCAATCAGCCTGTGAACTACGCAGGCGGGCGAAATATTTTTTTGATGGAGATGTTTTACTGATCGAGGATTGAGAAGATGGAGGTGGGATAGTTTCAACCAAAAGTTTGGAATATTGTCATTCGGAAATGTTTCGCATCGAGACAAATTAAAATGGGACTGACGATATATGATGGTACAATAATAAGTTCATTATTGAATGATTTTTCGTCCAACGAATTGTTTATACGATATTCTTGAATAATTTTAGATGAATGCGTTAACTTTCGGATGTTTTTTTCAAACTGAAAGGAGAAGAAAATATGACACGTGTTGATTAATTATATTTCATCATTTCCCAAAAGTTGTCAATATAAACGATTAATAAAAAATAAAATAAAAAAATTAGTTTTCATAGTTAAAACAAATGTAATCAACTGAAAATCGTTACAGATAAGTCATTGAAGGTAGATCATTTAGACTTACCGATAATAATTGTTATTTCTCATCGGGTTAAATCTTTCTGATAAGATTTGAAATCTTTTGGAAATAATCGTTTACAACAAAAAATGTGCCATTTTCATAAGAGATCGACTTGTTCTCAATAAGACTACGCGTATGGTGAATTTATCTTCAAATAAGTTTCCCGAGCACCTTCCATTTTTTACAGAAAATTTCTGAACTAATTGATTTATCGAAATAACTGTATACAAAATAGTTTTCATATTTTCACCGTTCAACGCGTCAACCTCCTTAATGTTTGGAATAGTGATCCTAAACGTAATCTAATTCTATGCACGCGAGTAAGACGCGACGTCGTATTTAGTAGATACACGCGACAGTATATCCGAACGAAAAACCTGTAATTAAGGAAATGAAATCGTATAATTTAATTATTTTTTTCAACAATTCTGTAAAAATTTAAATAAGATCCATTTAAATAGATCAAACGTATTTTTGGCAAGCTACAGTTGAATAAATGAACCCCCTAATATTTTCATATTCAAGAAACATCGCGTGGTTGTAAAAATGAAAAAAGAAGTAGTGACTCGATACGTTAAATCGGAGGTCATATTTGGAACGAGCCAGTCAAAATCGGTACGTGTCAGGTGAGAGTATTCACAAAACTTTCTCATCGCAGACTTACGACTGATCAGAAGCGAATTATCCGGACGTCGAAACGGATCTAAGAACGCGCAAACTGCCGGTGAACATTTTCTTTCGGTGCCGAAGCTCGGAAAAATCAACAAAATAACTGATATCGGAAAAGTGATGAAATAATTTTGGAAACATCTTTTCTGAAATACGACAGATTTTCCCCAGATAGACGCCCAACAAAATGGCGGGGCATCTTTTTTCCATTCAAGTGCAGCGTTGATCTGAACTTTTGCTCGGCAAGTTCATTGAACTCGATTAAAACTTCACGCAACTACGCGGAGTTGACGATGTTTTTTTTTTCAACGATCCTTTCCAGTAGCTCGAAATATCGAAATGTCTCCTCAGAATCGCGTCTTGAAATTATAATCTACAACTTTTCCTCCCCGATTCCTTCATCGTGTGGTAAAAGCCTCATGTTCAACTTTGTTTGAGACGCGGGGACCCAACAAATTACAGCTGCAGAGAAAAAAAAAGAAAATAATAATTTGCTCGTAACGAGGCTTTTCAAAAAATATCAATTCAGTTTGTCTCTTTCCGTTTCAGGATTCGAAACGGAGTCGCGAAGATAGAAGATAGAGTCGCGACAATTCGAGAATAATGCGTGATCCTTTTCAGGAAAAATGTCACTACTAAAGAAATCCGTGATCAAACATCTTTTGAAAAATGATACTCCATTTCTGTCCAAGTCTCAGCATTGATACTACTACTATTTTTATAACGAATTAATTGCGAACAAATTCGTCGATGCATTATTATTCGTTGGAAAATGAATTGTCGATGCAATCGACGATGAGTTATTCATTGAAAATAACGGGTAGTTTCTTAGTTTTCGGATGCAGCATTGAAAAAATTACGAATAACCTCGTAAAATTTATCGATAGATCGATAATGCGCTATTTGCAGCCCTCTTCTCCGAAGACGAATAACTCTGCAAGACAAAATCGTCGGAGAAAAATGAACAAAACGAATTTGGAGGAAAGATCGTGATCTCCGGAATAAAGGTATGCAAGATATTGTTGTGAAATATATCGTCGTCTTCCCGCGCTCCTCCGAAGGTACGCTTCAGCTTATCAAACTTGAAACGCGTAACTTCGAGTGGAAGTCGCTCTGATGCTGCTCGGCTACTATTTTGTTTCACGACGATCCAAGGAGAATACTTTGAAGAAATTTCTTCAAAGCTGCTCGACGATTCTATAGATATCGGACCTTTTTCATAGAAATTCACACGAGTCCCTAATTCTCGTGAGTAGAATATGAAATGGCGAATGACGAGGCAAACGTTCCGTATAAGTAGATCTCGATTGAGGGATGAACGGGATAAAGGACACGATCGAGGGGGCCATGGCAAATTGCGCGGAATTCTCCGTCTCTTATGTAAATTGAGCACGGAACAAAGTCCACTAGTCAAGGCCATTCTCCTGTACTATAAGTTCAGCTCACTCGCATACGTCGCGATTGAAAAACGAGAAATATGCAACGATAAGTTTTTTATTGTTGTATATATTTAAGAAATACATCGTTGAAGCATAGTTCAATACCGTAGTGGCGATTGACGCGTGTCATGGTTCCTAAAAATTTTTTTCTTATTTCATTGTTTAGGCGCTCTTGCGTCTAAGGTGTGTCTGTGTTTTTGGTGGTAGATGATCTGGTGCTGTTGAGGCTGTTAATTTTGATGAGTTTAATAAGAGTCAAGTACGTGCGGTGTGGTGTGATGTGGTGCAATTTCCAATGGGAGAGATATGTTTATGCTTCCTCGTCGAGTTATCGGGATGATTATAAATTTTATTCATTTTTTAATTACGTACGTAAAGTTATCTCAGATTCACTTTCGATTTTCTGCTGCGTGAATATTTTAAAGGAGTGTATTGTAAGTGGTGGCGGAGATACCTTTGATGTAGCGGGGATTTAGTGGATACGAGCGCTGCGATGAATTTACAACGTGACTTGGGCTTTTAGATTAGTGGACTTTGCTTCCGCGCTGAATTTACATTCCAGGAGAGCGGACCGGATTAGTTGACTTTTCTCACGCGCGCAATTTACACCCGTCCGAAGAGTTCGTTGGGGTGAGCGATTTCATGAAATGACTCACGAATGTCCGACTGTTGGATGTGTTTATCGATATATTAGCATAGAATGTGGAAACATACCGAAAGTGAGTTTCCATGCGTAATAGTTACTATTAGTTTGTCTCGAAAATATGCAATTATCGAGGTCCGTTCGTAAAATCTAAATGATTGGAATTTTTTTGGAAATTGAATGGTGCCTTTCACTAAATACGTACCAAACATTTAAAAATCAATCAAATTTTATTGAGAGTCGAGGAAAGACGTCACGACTCGAACGAAGAATTATTAAATAATGGAACAGGGTTTTCTGTTTTCACGTGAAAAATTGTTGAGGCTGACACGAGTGTGCCAAGCGTGAGGGGAAACCCTTTTCATAAGTCTGGAAAAATATTAGAAAAGAAATTCAAGAAAGACGAAAAAATGACGAAGAAGTCAGAAAAAGATTAAAAAAACAACAACAAAAACTAGTAAATAAGAATATATTTTTCGATTTTGTTAACCGTTTTTTTTTATTATTGTGTTTTGGTCCAAATTTTTTGCAGAAAACGAAAAAAAAATTCCGCGTGCTGCTAAAAATCCTTTTTTTACTTTTTCGGAAAAATCCCACGTAGTTCCATATATTTAACCATACTAAAGCACATATTTTCATCGCACATGCTGCAAATGACCTCCGACGTTTATAGATATTCTTACATTAAAAAACTAGGTTTAGAAAGCTCAAATGTTATATTAAAAGTGTGTGAAAACAAAAATGAAAACCATGCATCACTTTAGCTCCAAAAAAATCATGAAAATCGTGTCTTATTTCAGCCTCGCAGGGTTGAGTAGCCCCCTAAAGCCTGGGCGAAAATTGGGATAGATAGCATCAAACTAACTATGCCATTTATACGTAAGAAGAGGTTTAAGCCCCCGCGGATTTTCATTTGTCAATTGCGATTTCTTGTAAAAAATTACATAAAGACACGATGACGAGGGTTATTATTTCGAACAACTGATTGCACCAATCGATTCGACGGGAAAAATGATGATGAAAACGTGAATAACACTTTTGTGTAAAAAGTCAATTTGTTAGCGTAAAACGATTATAAAGAATTGAACTTCCGAAACGTGGAAATTATTGAGGATTAGGTTTTTGTCACCATTTTTTCCATAGAATCGATTGGTGCCGTCAGTTTTCCAAACTAACAACTTTTATCATCATTCGGTCGAATAATTTTCCATAAACAATTGCAAACGATCAATGCTATCTATCCCAGTCTTTACTCGTGCCTCAATTGTGTAATCGAAATAGCTTCCTTTCCGTTTTTATCTCATTACGAAGAGAACAAGTGGCGAAAGCGAGATGGAGAATGATAAATAAAGCAAATACCACGAATCAGCGAGCCGCCAGTTGCGGATATCGAGTATAAAAATAAAGCATAACGACTAAAAATGACGGATTCCGCAGAGGGAAAATAACAAACAGAGAGGAAAACACACGGACTCGCCCATTCGAAAGAAATCTCTCGAACAAACCCCGGCATCCCCCGGAAAAGCAGTCGTCGAGAGCCGTGTACGCTATTTTTTCCACGCCATTAAAACTTCCACTCGTGCCGGGGAGATAGAACGATAATTCCGTGTAGATATTCCCTTACCCGCGCAATTTCACGGACGCGTCCTCCAATTTTTTTCTCGCGGGCAGTTTGATGTCGCGAATTTCAATTACCGCCGCTTGATATTAACGCGCGCATTTGTTTTTTTCTCCCTCTCGTTTCTCCTTTTTTTCCGTAACCAAATGCGCGCAACAGCCGAACTAAAGCTGTCTCGATGCGCGATAAAAGCGCCTCGCACGACGCGAAATTCCCTCGCTGTTGGAAGAAAAATATGCCAAACGTCGCCCACTTTCCTTCGGATGGATACGAACGCGTGAAAAAAATACCACGAACATCGGGCGTTTGGGAACTGCTTCCAAAATTACGTTCGGCTCGAGTAGGTAACATCTCGGAGGCTGCGAGTGGCGCGGACCCTTTGCGAATCCGTCTATGCCGTGTAAAACGGATCCTCTCGTCTCCCCGTCATCGGGCTCGTCTCCTTTCCACTTTCTGAGCTTACATCTCTGTTCGCTTCTCGAGTATGGAGAGAATCCGTTTGTCGCGTTCCTCTTCAATGCTCGCTTCTTCACTTGGCCGACTCCTCCTCGTCCAGTAGGTACGTATCCATTGGGAGATTGAAAACTCCGCGTTCTGCTCGTTCGGAATCACCACTTGGCGGTGCTCTGGCCGGTTGTCCGCATCACGTTACGACTTCACTACCTTTCTTATCATTCAAATTTGGTCAATTCATCATTCAAAGTAGCCTCGGCTACGAAACTGCCCTCGCGCGTAACAGGGATCGTCACGCTCCGGGTCACAGAAAGATGACGAGTTGGTTGTGAAAAGAAAAAAATGCGGGTAACCGGTATTAGTTTATTCGCGTATTACGGAACAAGGGTAGATGATGAGATAGTGGTGAATGGAAGGAAGGCGAATGTGACGAAGAAAATTTACTTGTCCCAAATTCTCGCGCGTCGAGTGATATTGATCAGAGAGATTCGTCCTTGAAATCAAAATAATTGAAAAGAATTCGAGATTCATTGCACTTTTTCGAAACGCTAAGATTCGCATACGCTCGCTGAAGTATGCGTACGAATGGTACGAGCATCTAGGAATCGGTCGAATTGTATTAGGTATCATATTCGAATAATTGTCCAGGGGCACAAACACAGTTGCGCGTGCTGGGGATTAAACCTTATTTTTCATTTGCCTTTTTTTCTCGCTGAACACGAATCCCAATTCAGAATTGTAACGAAAATCGTGACGAAAACCTGTACGACACTCTTTTGTGAATGTTCAATTTGTTAGAGGAAGACGATTGTAAACAACTGAATTTTGGACTCATGGAAATTATTGAGGATAAGGTTCTCGTCACAATTTTTTCCGTTGAATCGGTTGGTGCCATCAATGTTTCGAAATAACTGTCATCGTAATTTGTTTAAATAATTTTTTTTCCAAGCATTTGTAGATAGCAAAATAAAAAACACCGGCATTTTTGTCCATCTGCCTTTGGCGTAGTCACTTTTACTCTCTTCCTTGCGATTGTTTGTAACTGTTTTACACTAACAAATTGAACTTTGACAAAAACCGTATTATACAAGTTTTCGTCCCAATAGTTTCGGTAGAATCGATTGGCGCCATCGGTTTTTCAAAATAACAACTTTTATCATAATTCGTTCACATAGTTTATTGTGAACAATTGGAAACGACAAAATAAAAAATACGGGATTTTTTTCTCATTTGCCTATGAATGGTATATCTAGTTTCACGCTGTCCGGACCAGTTTTTGTCTGAGCCTTGACGAGATAATGGCTAACATCCGGCAGACGGGTTGCTTCGAGGGTGAAGAAAGAAGTTGGAAATTTTCGTATCTGTCTGTCCGTCTCGATCCTCCGTAACGCCTCGCGATTTTGATGGAACGAGGAATGGCTCGTGGATCAGGTCAGCTGGTCGTATCGGAGACAATGGACGGCCAACAATGTAGATTTCCATAATTCTCCGTAAAAATGTATGAAAACGCGGCGAAAATAATTCGTTTAAAAGCTGAATCGAGCCATTTGGGAATAATCAACATTCCTCCTCGATTATTCAATATTTCTCCGCATAGGCAACCTGGACAGCGACCGTCGAGAGGTAAATTCAATTTGGTAAAAACGTGCGATTCGCCCGCGGCGATTGTTGACCCGGAACCGTGGCATCGGTTCTTTTATCTCGGGATTTTGCCGCGCGGAATTCGTCGCTTCAGTCGCGCTCGAACAAAAGGATTCATCGGCCATCATCGCAAATATTTCTCATCCGTCGGTGGCGTTTTTTCGTACTCATCGATATCGCGCTTTTCGCGAACGCAACGAATTGCGATTTTTGGAAATTCGCGCAATATTTCGGTCGTCGACTATTCGTCGATCGATGATCGTATCATTCGAGGATATTGCCCCGCGCAACGATCAACGCCCTTTCATTCGTCGATGTATTTACAGTGGAATTTGTTTATAACGACTCGGTATACGATGACCGTCCTTTCGAAGTGTTGTCACTTCTGTAGTACGAAGCAGGGACGTAGCTACCGCCGTATCAACCGTATCAACCATATGACGATACCGGGCCCCCGGGATACAGGGGATCGACGCGTGGAAGCAAAATTTCGTAAAATGTTACCGGCAATCTCTCGCTCGAGATCTCGGACCTTCCGACGGACGAGGAAGAATCGAACAGGAATGATATTCCTTTTTTCATTGACTCCCGATTCTAAAATCCGATTTTCGGGATAAAACGGTACTGGATGCAATTGAAAGTAAAGGTGGCGTGATCCGAAATATGTATACATGCGTCATGGCGCGCCGAACTTGAAATGGGATAGAAATTTTTTATTAATAAATACCGTGAAGAATTGTCAATATTGTGTATTCCGTGTTAATTAGATGATATAATTCAATATAAGCATCACACAGCGAAACTTTTCTTAGGTGTGACTGAAGAGTTTTGTATTTATATAAACAATTTTGAATAAAAAAATGACGTTCAAAAATATGTTTTTATTTATGAAAACACTGAAATCATGTGAAACTTAATTAAAACAAAATGTTTCAATTGTTTTTCATTTTTTCCAATGAATAGTTCATTAGAAAAGTAATGATTATTGTCATTATTGAAATTGAAATTTATATTTTCGAGTTATAATTTATTGGAAAAATATTCATTTTCAGCAAATTGATTATAAAGATGAAAAATTCAAAAAAATGTTGGGGATCGAATTCTTTTCGAAATTGAAACTAACGAAAAATGATCTTAGGACTTCTATGCAGGGTCGGGTTTAGAGTTAACTAGGCCCTAAGCTATTTCAGATAGGGGGCCCTTTATAATTCCAGATATTCTATGTCGGTGCCAAATATGATTTTCCGATATCTAGAGGGTTCAACTGAAATACACTTTCGAAGTGTATAGATAACGAAATAACGCGTGACATTTTGTTTCAATTGAACATTCTTTCGATTGAAGATAAGCTCGGCATTTTATGGGCAGTGAACAGCAGCAGCAGCTTGGAACTTACTGAATAGTACTAGTAAGTAGCTGATAAGTTACTAGATCTTACTAGATGTTACTAGTAATACCTAGCAAGATACCAAACTGCTGCTGCTGCGCACTGCCCAGTAAAGGGCACCTTAAAACGTTCCCCTTCTATTATAAAGTAATAATCAAATAATTTCAAAAATTACCGAATTTTCCGGCATTTTCGAATTGGTGAAACCGAACATTCACATTGACGCTTACGATTTGATCCTGTGTTAATTTTGGGTTTAAACATAAAAAAAATTCGAATTAGGTGCTAAAAAAAATAGAAAAGAATTCTGCCCACGTTTTCCTCAACGGGGGGTGTTTCGTGTCATTCGCTGGATTTGTCAGTATTTTTTCAGATTTTTGAAAACGGGCCTTGGCCATCGACTATAAATATCTACAAAAACTGAATGGCTGAATGAAAAAATTGGAAAACAATTTAGGTTGTGTTTTTTACTGAGTAGAATTTTATAAAAATGTATGAAATAATTTTGAGATGACCGGAGTTTAACACTGATCGAGTTGACCTGGAATGTTTCGTATGTCAATTGCTCGCTCGGACATTTTTTTTGGGTGGCCACAAGAGAGTGGGGGCCCTAGGCTAAATAGCGTGTACAGCTTATACGTAAATCCTGCACTGCTTCTATGGGACAAGAACGGCTATCAAACTTGTCAGACAGTCAGGTCTGTAGAGGCAGACGATCTCGAAAAACTAAAAGTATCCTCGGCTATGGATGATTTGAGAAATAAGTTTTTCAGAAAAAAAGGCACGTAAAGTGTGTATTCGAATTATTCGGCCAACGTGTCTCCTACGAACATCAATTGTGAGTAATTGTTTATAATCAATACATATATTTATTTTATTCAATGCGAGCGTTTTCAGATTTCTTTTGTGAAACATACAGAGCCCGACATGGGCAAGCTACGCCACTGATATGACGTTTTCCTTTCATATATATGGGCCTCCATCCACTTCAATTCGCTCCGAATGACTAATATTGACGTAATTCTAAGCGAATTCCATTCGATTATTATAGTATTCGCGGTGCTCGCTCCGTTTCGCGTGTCGTTTTGATGCATTTATACTAGAGCTGGACATGGATCGTATTCAAAATACACATGGACCGAAGATAGAGATGGATCTTTTCTCGAAGCGAAAAATACCTCTCAACAATCGTAGTTCTCTCGCGGTTCAAGAAAACGGTGCTACGGTAGGCAGACCGAGAAATGGACCCTCGAATGCCCCACTACCCAGAAAAATTTTACGTTTGATCATCCTACAATATCGTCGTCTTATTCGAACAATACCAAATAGCTGGAGACCAACGGACACAGTTTGTACACGGTGATATCGACAGTGAAAAGATGAAAAGTGTTCCTTGTCGTTCGCGCAGGTATAATTTAACGAAATGCTCGCGATGCTAATTCAGGCACGCGACTAATTCAGGATGCTATCGAATAAGCGTTTGTTTCAATAATATTGGGTGAACGTGTAATTGTCGACGAACCACAGATCGCGACGGCTCAAACGAATAATAGCACCAAAATACTCGGCGCGAAAAGTACAACCGAAAACGAGCTATTCACGAAAAAAGCGACAGAACATATTTCCCGCGAATAAAAGCATCAAACTCAATTCTACCACAAATACTAACACGAAAGAATTTCGGATTTGGTTTCATGTACCTGATAAATTTTTGAGCACATATTTGTGTATAAAAATGTGTCTTTACTAATACTAACAATAATGCAATGTAAGTTTTTTTTCGAAACGTAACATGCATTGGATACGCCTCACATCGACTAATGTATCAATTCCCGAGAAAAAAATGTAAATACCAGGGTGTGTCGAAATAAAACCTTTTTTTCTCGCGTGCCACCGAAAAATCTATTTGGAAATGGGTTTTGGTGACTTCTCGATAGCCAAAGGCATCACAATCGCGAGGAACTCTTCAGACTTGGATGTTACAGTCCTCCTTTAGCGCGAAATATTGGAAAATTATTTTTAAATTCGGCAATAGTTGGGAGATAAAGATTTTTCATTTTTCTATTTTAAGTTTGTATCATTGGATTTATATTCAATTCGTACCTGTGTTACTAACTTTACATTTTTTTAGTATAATACCAAAAAACATGTCAACAAGCAGTGCGGCTATATAGCTCAAGAAAACAATGTAATCGTTCCAAACGATTTCAATCGCACAAACAAATTTAACAAGATCTCGAATATACCAATTTAAAATAGAAAAATAGAAAATCGTTATCTCTCACCTTCTCCCGAATTTTTAAATAATTTGAAGTTTTTTCCCAAAGCGGGGAAAGATTTCCCATTTAAAATACGCGTGAACTTTGATTTTTTTAATTCAAAGATTTACAACTCAGCGGCATTTTATGCTATCAGATCGTACCAGAGCGCGGTTTGCTCGGGATTAAATGGTCTACAAAAGTGCTTCCTGCGGCGCAGCTGTAATATGCACTCCTAAGATTGTCCGGGTCACTAATTTAATTTTCTTACAAGATTCTTGTTGTTGCGACGTGATTTCGTAAACGACTGGACCCACGTAACAAATGTGAATAATCAAGTTGTAGGAAATTGAATTTACTACCAATAAGGTTTCCCAAACCGAATCGCTAAGATCGATACTTCTCGAGATATAGAGCGTTGACTCTTTCACAATGTGAATTTTTCCATGGAAAGCTTGACTCGAGAATTCAGCACACTAATTTGTTCTCATTACATGATTAAAATGTGAACGCAAAAGTTGTTCGTCAACGAAACAACGCGTAAGGTGCTTTTATCCGTGGCAGTTTCCGGTTTGGTGCTTTGATTCGTTGAATTTTCTTTCATTGTGCCAATGTTCGTGGTAATTTTGGTCTAGTGATTTTATTCGCGTGTACTCGAGCATCGGTGCTATTATTCGTTTGGGCCGTCGATATGTACAATGAGAAGAATGGTCCGGCGCAAGCTAATCGAGAACCTGACTCGCGAACAAATACACGTATTATCGCCGGCGATGAACGTGCGAGAGTGAAGAGTAGAAGCAACGAGTTAGACCTGCAGAAATATCGTGGCGAGAAAGAAATGAGCCGGAAGAGAGCAGGGAAAAAAGCGAAACGGGAAAAGGCTGGGAAAGGGAAACTCTACCGAACGCGATGTACGAAGGTTTTTTTATGCACACATAGAGAAAGTGAGCGCGAAGGAGGATGCAGTTTTAGGGATAGCGAAGCCTCGAATGGATCGAGAACACCGAATTTATACGTACAAATTCAAATTATCGATGTCTCTAACGAATAATAGCACGAATTTGGCCTATACAACTTTTGTATCCGTATTTTAAGCATGTCGTAAGAAAAAATTATTGCGCTGTATATACGAATTAATATATTCGTCAATTCGAGGCAGACGGAATATATTTTAATAAAATAATATGCTTGATAAAAAAAATTGATACAAGTCAATTATTCATCGTATTATGTTGTATTTACTTCGCCATAAAAAAATATAACGAAGGTTGGTATAATTATTTGTTTGTAATATTTGTCTTTGAAATATATTTATAATATTTTTACCCCTTGATTATGCGGTTAATAATAATTGGCACAAATATTTATTAGGTAAAACAAATTACAACGCTTTTTACCCATTCTTATACGTGAGAGAATTGAATTTGGTGCTTGTATTCGAAGGAAAATCTTTAGTGCTGCTTTCATCCGAGGGACAAATTTTTCCTTTCTTTTATTCGCGAATAGCTCGTTTTCGAATATACTTTTCGTGACGAGTTTTTTGGTGCTATTATTTGTTAGAGCCTTCGATATGTCCTACTCACTTATCATGCGGGCATACGAAGCCTATTTGAGTTTCTGGTGCCATTCGTAATGCAACGTGCTGTCAGAGTGCATCTTACGCTTGTATTACTACTATCACATCCTGTTCAAAGTTTTGTAGATATTCAACCGTATCTTTTGCATTTGACATTGGAATAGACGAAAAAATTGAATTGGTAAACCCACCGATAGATGGACAGTTGAGCAGATTCGAATTTTTTCTTATCGAAATGATACTACAAAATAAAACTAAGTTACGATAAAATGGATTATACTCACGTAAGCATGTTCAATTTCCTCGAAAAAAGTGATAGAAATCGTGTAGTACGTTGTAGTTTATTAACCCTCTGACCGCAACATGATTTCTAGTCACACTGTCGGAACACGTGTATTGTTAGTGAAAAATACCGATGTTTCGGGCAGAGGGTTGAGAAAAAAAATTATTTGAGAAGTAGCCCGTATCACCGGTAGATGGACAGCTTACACCAATAGATGGACATTTTTTTGAAATAATATTTTCATCTTCTTATTCGTCAAAAGAATAATAAACCTTTCAAATCTTACAAGTACCAGTTTGAGAGTCGTAAAATTAACAAACAAATAAATAATGGTTGGGGCAATAATTCTCAAAATAAATACAAAAGTAACCTGGAAATGTTATATTTTTTTGCAGCCTGGAATCTAATCAAATTCTTCAAAAAATGCCTCAAAAAAAATCAAATATACAATTTTTTATCCGAAATTTTCTGAATTTTTCGCAGAAGATGATTTTTTATCGCTTGTTATTCTTAGCGCGAAATTCGACAAATAAAACTTGGAATGTTAATTTCACCTTGTTCTCCATCGTTTTTGGAAGATTGGATTTTTTTTCCTGGAAATTCACAGAATTTCCGATGTGAACCGTAGCTACAAATTTTCTGCTCGTTGACGTCCAAATCACGGTTACGGTTTAAATCCAATTTTTAACATCGAAATTCGCAGACAATGACAAAAAAACCCTCAAATTTGTTTGATCAAACCGTAAGTGTGACTTGGGGCTTAAAGATCGCAAATCTTTCAGATATGATTTTCATCGGAAATTCTCTAAATTTTCAAAAAAAATGCAACTCTCAAAAAAACGATAGAGAACATGGTGAATTTGGCACGTGAAGTCTTAATTTTTGAATTTCGCGCTAAAAATGACGAGCGAGAAGAAAGTAATCGTCTTATTCAAAAAATCCAGAAAATTTCCGAACGAAAATTGTGGGTTCGATTTTTTTTCGCGTACAAGATTTGGTAGAATCGCTTGTTTATATTTATCGACAAAAATGTTATTCTCAAAGTTTCATCCTTCAAGTTAACGTGACCGGTTATTAATATTATACGTGCCCGTCCATTGGTTCGGCTACCCTGGTTCATTTTCATTTCGCAATAATATGTCATCTGCTCTTTACGATATACACTTCCCATCAAAGTCGTCATAAACGAGCTACGATGTATTAAACTCAGCATTCATATCCGAGGATGTTACGATATACATTTCACGAACGTGCATTCGGGGATAAATTTTACGAGAAATCTGTAAATTAAAAGATGTTGCGACCGCTAATCATCTCTTGTTTCTGTTTAAGGAAATCGGTCAAAAATCACGCGAACAAACTTATCACCTCATCTTCGCCGAGAAAATGCTGAAAAGTATCACGTTTTCAGCACTCTGAACTAGCAGATTTTCCCTTCGATGATTCGTTTATCGTGAAATCGATGATTTCGAGGCTCTAGCAAGTAGAAAAAATCTGTTATCCGGGTCGTGATTATGCGATAGCCCTTGACCAGATGCCTCTGGCGAAAACGATATTTCGATAGCACCTGCCCGTTGCGTCTCGCAAGGTTATTAATCTCGCAGGTAGGGCCGACGCAAACGTTTGGAATCCAGCATTCATTACGCAACAATCACGTCACGCGCAGCATCTTTCATTGAAAACGCGAAATGGATTATAACCGACGACAATGCTAATCGACGCGAGCTGTGACATTCGTGTTGTTACCTCGTAAGCGACACGAGTCCATACAAATCTTTTCCCCTCGTTTCTTCGTATTTTGTCACATCATTCTCGTCGTTGCCACGGATGGGACGCAGGAATGCATCTCGTCGATTCCAACCTCCCACAAACTGTAACGAGTAACCGATGAGAACCAACAAAATTTACTTTTCAAAAACTGAATTCTTTTTTCTGCGAGTCGTCCACTCTTCTCTACTTTGGCATGGATTCGATGGTGACACCGGATCCTACGAAGCGGTGTAACATTTATTGCGAAGTCAAATATTGAAATGCTTTTTTCGATCACAGCCAGCCAGAACTATCGATCTTATGCTTTGATTAGATTCAAGGAGGTTCGTCGGCGAAATAGAAAATTCTTCCAAATTCCACTTCGAATTCTATTAAAAATGACGTCGAAATGATTATAGCTGAACTAACATACTGAGCTATGCGGGCACATAGCACAAGCGTCAGTCGTATCAAGATATGCTTTTTTGTTTTTCACGCAGAAAATTATCGAGGTCTACAGTGCCGATTTCAAAAGAAAATCACTCTCAACCCGTCAATAATCCATCAATTATACTGGGCTGCGATAGAGAAATTTTTGGAATACTCTCGCATGGAACATCAGCTTTGACTTGCTCATTCCAAATACACTCGTCGCAAGAATTGAAGGATACTACAAAGACGCCAAATTTTCGCGTGATATTCAAAAAGCTGTAACTTGGAAGAAAATGGTGGTAGACGTAAAAAAAAGGAAATTTGAACTTGGAGCTTCTAGTTTTCGGATCAGTAGGTCAAAAAGATGCCTTTAAAAAGATCTATGGACTAGAATGTATATTTTTTGTCGTAATTTCACTCTGAAACATTTTTATAAAATTCAACTCCTCGCAATTCGAGCAGCTATAAAAGACCTGTACGATGATTTGCCGCGGAGATATCGGCGATCCAACGAAACAAGTCATTTTTGGCTTTGACAACCAATAACCCGGGAAATACTGGTCGTGCAGCAAATGTAAGCAGAGTTCTGGAAACTGCAAAACATTCCCTACAAGTTGAAATTATTGAATTTCGAAGGGAAAGTTTTTTTTAAACGTAAAATGTTGGTTGAATAAAAGGTGAAAAATCGCACAATTAGGGATATTTGGATAACTTGGTATAACTTTTCCTATAGCGGATAAACGAAGGGATTTTTCAACCTTAAGAAGTCCTTAAGAAACCCTGAAAGTTATAAAACGGCACGACTTTCGTTTCTCAGTGCCAGGAAGATTTAAGTTTATCGTTCTTGCTAAAAATTAACGTACCGAGTAATTTTTCACGTATTACTCAATTTGATACTAAACATTTTTTTCAGCACTAATTCATATTTCTTTGATCGCAAAATTCGATAGTCGTAAGAAATTGAAGAAAATTTTTTTTAAAAAGAATTTGTTTTGAAAAGTTTTTGCTGTTGGAAACACGTTCACAAAGCTTCGTGGTCGTAAAAAAAATCCATTCGATTTCTAACGGTCGTACGCGCAGGTCTCGCAATTCGATAGCAAGAGTCGTCATCATTTATGACCTAAATATTGTATTTTCGAAGATAATCGCATTTTAATACAAAAACTGTCGTTTTTTGGGTAATATCTACTCATTTTCCATTTCTCAATGGAAATTACTTGGCAAAAATTTTCGCCTGTAAAATGAGTAAATATTACCAAAAATTATTGTCAAAAAAAAACAACTATTTACGTATCAAATTGCGATTATATTCGGAGATACAATAGAATTTACGTCATGATTGACGAAGAACTTTTTTGTAGAGGATCAAATTTTTTGGCAAACAGTCTTAAGAGAATAATTATTTTGTGACTCACATTTTTGATTGCAATTGGCGAGCCGCAGATATTGACCGTAAAATATGACCTTGCGCGCACAGTTTTTATTTACCTCAGAGATTGATATTTTTACTATTACCAAATCATTCTTGAAAAAATAGGATATTCGACTCATTCTAGGAATCCATCTCTCTCTGAGCCGAGTCAAAAGAGAACGCGCGCGCTGCTTGAAAGATACGTTACATTCATTTATACTGATACAGGCATATTATTTTATTTTCCTTCCAAAATAATAATTCAACAACAATAATTATAATGTACGATATCATTTGAGTAGTGGCACACTTTTCATTCAGACATATAGTCTGAACCTGTATCCACTAAATTTGTATTCCTTCCGTGCAGTAAAACATTTTAACAAACAAATTATTTCGCCTACCTGCGTAAATATCTGAATCCAATGAAATTATGCACGATACATTTTTGACAGTATACAAAATAGATATAAATGAATATTTGTTATTTCTATCACGATATACGCGTAACCGCGACAGTGTGGTCGATTCGTCGATCGTAGCTTGACAAGTGAATTTAGTTTTCATGATTTCGATAATACGTTGAAACTACGCAATTATATGAAAAACACTCCGAACAATGCACCATTTTTCAACATTTTTTCAATCGTTTCTATTTTACAGATGCCTGCGCAAATTTTACCTCCCGACTCAATCCGAAATTTTTACCCGAAATTTCTTCCGTCGAAAAGTGTTTCGCGTAATTTTCATTATCGGTCGACTTGTTCAATTGTTCTTCTCCCATCGTATTTTGTTTCCAACTATCACAACAAATTACGATAATAATTATAATAATGTATAACGATTTAATCATAGTCTAATTTTTACTTATTATTATTGTCGTTATTATTATTATTTGTTTTTAAATACGATTTGCTGCATTCGCGTGTCTTCGTCAACGTCAGATCAGCCGTGACCTATCGAGATAGCCGAAGAAAGTATTTTCCACCGATGGAATCATCAAGGACGTCGCACGCGACGGCGATGCGGCACGATCCCCGTCGCTGCCTCTGATTTTCAATATTACAGCGATACTCGCGATGTCTCGCGACAGGTGTTGCGCCGGTGTTAAGAAGACTGCGAGTCCGTGACATATATTGCAACAACGACGCCTTGAACGCTCAAGGTTTGGCTTCCATTCGTCGGTATTGCAGTCACCGCACCGTGGTTACGAGGTGCGCGCGTGGTTTATTCCTACCTGGATGCAGACATGGGCACGTCACATACGGATGACGGTTAGCCTGAAGAGAACGAAGACATTCCATTCGTTAGACCGACACGCCGCTTGCATTTCAAACCAGGCGACACCCGCTTCGACTATTGCGTACACGTTAGACTTTCAGGCCAATAGCACGGCTTGACAGAAGGCGCGTGCAGCCTTGCAGATTTCGATCTGCATTACCGATCAGATATCGAGCGATAGGCCGTCTCGCAGAGGAACGGGGAGGCCTCTTCTCTTGTTTCTTCGTAGGTACTGGCTCGCGAGACTTTTCTGTCGACGAGTTCAGCTACGAAATTATAAAGAATCTCTCCGGCCGCAAAGGGTGAACAGAAATCGGCCATTGCACAGAGCGTGAGGATTTTGGTGTAGAATATTTAACATTTCAGTGTGTTCGTGTTGTTCGATCAGTCCGTTTTTCAAGTCGCAAAAATGTTACTAGACAGTGAAGTAACACTTTTTGAATGGTATTCCAACATTGGTTCGTGGAAACATGTGATCTCGAGAGTATTAGAAGGGACGGGGAATAGCGTTGCAACTTGATTTATAACGCTTTTGAGTTTACGTCGAAATATGAATCAGCGATATGCGATACACGATATCCGTCGACGGTGGGGCGGGAAGCTTGCAATAAGGGCGTACAAGCGCTTGAAACTTTCAAAAAGTCGATTTTTGTTTTACATTTTCTGTCGGCAAATCGATTCAAAAATATTCGGTTAGAATTTTACGAAGATCTGAACGTTATTTACGGGGATATACTATTTTAAGCGAAGCGCCATCGAACGGATTTGAAACAGGTAAAGGCGGCAGCTTCGCAATCAACGCCCACTTTGAGCGCGTTTTTCTTGAAACTACGGTTTCGAAGTCGGTAAGCGCAGAATCTGAAAAATGGCTTCGCCAACTGCTTTGAAAATTCTACCAGTTATTAATGATATAATTGTCTTGTGCTCGAACGAAATCATGTTTTATTTTAATGATTTTTTTGGATCTCCAAGTCCACGTATCCCCTTAAAGCTATGAAATTGAGACGGTCTACGGAGAAACTATACAGCTACAATTAAAACGCGAATAAAAAAAAAGATGCGAGATCACTCATCGCGCATCATTTAATACAACCGATCCAGTTTGTAACAAAACTTCTAAAAATTCCACCAATCATCAAAATAATAATGACAAAACTGAAAAACAGGCTCGAGAAAGACAAAAGATGTCGAGGAAATCAGAAAAAGACGAGAAAAATAAAAAACCAGGTAGTAAATGAAAAGATATTCGTATTTAACAGATTATCATACCGCTATTGTAAAAGTCATTGGTAATTTTGGTTATTTTTTGAGCAAATAAAATAGACTCTATCTTTGCAAAAATGGTACAACTCGAAATTTTCGTTTATCAACGAACAACAACTCGCGCCGCTCGGGCGCCAACTACGCGCCATGTAATAACGTGCCATTTAAGTCACGCGTATCGTAATATATTATTGAGAGACGTTTGAGAAGAGTATTCGAAAAAACTTACATAATTTTTGTTCATTCAGCCTTGGACCTCGATGCGCTTTTATTTGACGTTCGGCACGACGGTTTTTGTAAAAACGTACGAAGTTGGGTTTTTCGTCTACCTTCCTTTCACCCTTTGCAAATATTGTCGAATGGAAAGTTAGCCTTTTGTATTTTACATTTTGTATTTTAAATGGACACCTGCATCTGGACTTCTAGTGGATGACGCGAATGGGTTTCGGATAAACATTGACATAAATATACTGTCAATCTGAATAACGAGTCGGGGCATGAAAAACAAATCACGCGTATGTAATCTGGCTTCTAGAAAATTTGGCATTATGCAGGGGGAGGAAAAAGATGAAAACCACCGAATAACTTGGAAAGAACCCATTTGCGAGGAAATCAACTGATACAAAACTTGAAGGATTTTTTTCTGACCATCCGACACTGAGCTTGGATTTGTCCTTGATCAGGAGCTTCAAGGTCAAATCAAGGTCAACTTTGCCTTTTTAAATCGAAATTTCTATTGTTTATTGCATATTCGTATTTTCTGAACGAAAGTACGTAGGTTTTGTTGAAAATATTTTTTTTGATTACGCTTTGTTTTCTCGCTCGAGGGCGCTAAACGTTGACTTTCCCGGGTGCAATATCTTCAAAGTTATGCAAGATATCAAGAAATCTGTCGCACGAAAATTGTAGGAATTGAAATTTTCTGCCAATGCGATCAATCGTTACAGAATGAAACGTGGCTTCAGCATAACCCAGAAGCAACGACGTTAAGGACGAAGAATCAAAGTTGATCTGGATTTGACTTCAAAATTTTGGATCAAGGTCAACGGCACCGTCACCGTTATTTGACTCTCTCAAAATCTTACAATTTTCGTGCGGAGGATTTTTCGATATCTAGCAAAACTTTGAAGATATTACACCGAGGGACACTAACTCTTAGCGCTCTCCAGCGAGAGCACGAAACGTTGCCAAGAAAAATATTTCTCACAAAACGTACGTATTTCCATCTGAAAAATATGGATATCCAATAAAAAATAGGGTTTTCATTTTAAAAAGCCAAGTTAACCTTGATTTGACCTTGAAGGTGATGGTCAAAGAGAAGTTCAAGGTCAGCGTTGAAGAGCCAGCTTTCGTATTCACCATTTCACCCGCGAATGGATTCTCTCTAAGTTATTCAGGGGCTTCCATGCTTTTTCCTCGCCCTGTATTTGACGTTGCATGGTAGGTGCTTTTGTACTGCACAGATGTTTGGCATCGCGAACTTCATAATCATTTAGGTCTTCGGTATTAGATGAATTGTTCGTACTGAATGATATCCATAATTTCACATTACGCGTAATCGTTTTCATTGCGCTGGAAAACGGTTCAGTAAAACGATCTCGAATGAAAGAATTCGGTTGCTAAATTCAGCGTGGCATGTTCAATGTTACTACGCTAACTCGAAATGTATTCTGAAATTCAGAATGCAATTATGGCGCACAGCGAGCAATCGTGAAATTCATTCCAGCCGTGCGACAATTTTGATCATACAGCTATACACTTTTCAACCATTTTGAAATGTCATCAATTTTGAGCTGGAGCTGCGCAAATTAATAAATTTGTGAGCATTCTTTTCAAAACAAATGGCATTAACCTCAACGAACCATCAAATCTAAAAAAAAAGATCAACGAAGATGTAACTCATCGTTGCTTCGTCTTATCAGATGCAGGCGCAAGCACAGGAGAAAAGAACCTAAAGATTCAACGGGCGTTGCCCGTCTCCTCTAATTTTATTGCCGTACCCGGATTAACGTTTAATCCCATAGCTCGACTCCTCTTAAAACTTCAGAGCCCTCTCGATACAAATGATGCAACAATATAAAGGGGGATATATGTTAAGTAATCATACTCGTGCGAAACACTCGTCAGAATATTAAAAAAAAAAATACCAAATCAATTCTTCTTTATAAAATTTTCAAGCTCTGGTGGTAGGGCATAGTATTTTATCGAAGCACCGATCGTTTCAACGACCATCACTTCTATAGATCGACGAAAAATACGGGTGATCGAGGGTGTCGGCTCAAGCATTTTGAGATAGGAAACCCGTGTCCGCCGATGACGCGTTTCGCGCTAGGGGGCATCGAAGTATCAGGCGCAGGGTAGGCAACCCGTTCTACTTCGCGTGATGCATAAGTGTTTCTCTTCGACTTCTGATTGTTTATGTCACTGGACACTGGTGCAATGGATAGTACAACATGCTCCACACGTTTCCAGCACCATGCGCGTAAAGTTTTAATCAGGGGTCCAAAAAAGATTAATCATCGCAACAAATGCTCAAAAAAACTTCCGTGCAAGAGCGATTCGATACCGATTCTCGTACCGTGTTAGAAATTCCCAGCGAACGCAACACCATCGATAATTACGAGTTATTGCGCAGTACGGTATTTAATTGCATAAACAAGTTTCAAAATCATTAATTTAGTAGACATTCAATGGTCGTATTTATTGCGGTGCGTTCGTCAAACAAGGTACGAGAATCTGTATCGAATCGCTTTCGCCTTTGCACAGAAAACAATGGCCGTCCTTGCGCGCATTTCTAGTGATGATTGTTTTTTATTAAATCATGTTTTTGCACCTAAGCGAAACGTTGATGTACTTTTTAAACGTGTCGAGCACGTTGAACTGTCCATTTCACTCGTGTCCCGTAACGCAAGCAATCAGAAATCGAAGAGGAACGCGTATTTATTACGCCAAGTAGAACGGGTTACCTACCCCTGCACCTGAAACTTCGATGCCCTCTAGCGCGAAAACGCGTCATCGGCGGACACGGGTTCCCCGTCTCAAAATGTTTCTACCGACATCCTCGACCATCCCGTTTTTTGTCGATGCCATTTTTGGCCACCCTGTAGGGTGACGTAGGTTCCCGTAAACGACTTGAGATGAGTATATGCCAAAATAATGATGATTAAATATTCATTATTTTACGTATTTTTGTACAATGTAAACTGGAATCTAATAATACATATGACGATGACAAGGCAATGCGTGAAGATTTTTCTCCGAACGTTAATCCACCGGTGATATCACTGGAGTCATGCCATGGGACGACTCTGAAGTTTTGAGAGGAGTCGGGCTACGGTGGAGTCAAAAGAGATTAACTTGAGAGTAGACGGGCTGCGCTCGATTCAACACCCGAGGTTCGAAGATTTCTGAACAAATCATAGTTATTCTATTATTGCAATCTTTAACGAATTCCACAACTTTGTAAGGCGAAACTCATCGAAAATGCGAAAAAAACATTTAGAAAATGCAATAACCTTCCGCACTTCCGGCTCAAAATTGCTGACATTTTGAAGAGATTGGAAAAAAAAGATTATGGCTATAGGATCAAAATTGACGAGTGGCTAGATTTCTTTCAACGATAATATTTAGATCGCTTGTTGATTTATGGATCCAAATGTAGAATCCCAGGAATGCAATACGCGTTCAGAAACTATTCGCGTATAAAGAAATCATCAAAGGGATTTATTTGAGAAGATATCTAATGGGACGAAAACAGAATGCTTTGAAAAATACAGATGTGACTGTGAGAAAGAAACATTTTTCGGCGATTGTTTTTGTAGCTGCATCCGACTAGAAATAATGGTGCTGGCGTCCATGTATATGAACAATCAGACAGGCATCGTGTTTTTGGCAGGAAACATTTGAAACTACTCGACGTTTTCGGTCAAAAAAATTCTGCTGGAAATTATTATTTTTGGAATCCATTCTATCCGTCGTTTCGGAACAAGAGATGGAAATACGTATTTATTGGGATATCAATCTGCGGATAGCAAACGCGTCTTTTTTGTCGAAAGGTATATTCGAAATCTTACGTTTTTGAATTTCACACTTTTGAAAATATTCATTCGATGTTTTCTCGTGAAAAATGTCGTTGATACCACGAGTACGAAACGTGATACAGATTTGTTATTCAAAATCTTATTCTCGTACCGCGACGATCTACAAAAACTCGCCACATCTTCGCACACGTGGGTAAAATGATCGAAAATCGTTCGAAAAAGTGGTTGGTTTTTGAGAGATCCACGATCCTCGCCGCTCGAATCTATAATCTATACGGCCGTCAGGGTGTTTCATCATTAGGCGATAGTTTTTTTAGTTCCTACCTAAAAATCTGATAATTCATTTAAAAAAATGTATATTCCCGTTGGTAAAAATTCTAAGTAAAATAGACGCTTCACTCTGTCAAAAATTCGATTTCCCATATAAATAACACAGGATTTTTTTTCCGTTTCAACTCGATTTTTCGGTATTCACAAAAATGCTTGTGGAAAAAAATGATCATACATTTTTTATAGTGAATCAAATTTTCTACTAAAAAAGTTCCTCCGAGCAAACGCTATCCGACTAACAGTTTTTGAGTTATAAAGCTGAAAAGGTGAATGTTAATAGTACAAACAGACGTAGTTACAAAACAGCGCCACGGTGCTATAAAATAGAACTAGAAAAAGTTTCAAAATTTACATACGCGTGAAAATTTGAATTTTAGTTCATTGGTATTATGATTTCATAGTGGTATCGATTAAAATTTATCTTTATTCGCTGAATACAAAAATTAGTTTCTAGAATTAACAATTCCATAGCTTTATAGCGTCTATTGTAAGATGATATTTAATGTAAAATGAAAAAATTCCAATTCAAGGAAAAATTGTTGTCAATTATTATTAACATTCACTTTTCAGCTCTACAACTCAAAAACTGTTGGCCGAACAGCGTTTGCTCGAAGAAACTTTTTTGTAGCAAATCCAATGCCCCACAAAAGCTGTATACTCATTTTTCCCTGAACATTTTTTGAATATCGAAAAATCAAGTTGAAACAGAACAAAAACTTCCCCGGATTATTTACATGGGAAATCGAGTTTTTGAAAGAGTGACGTCTCTAATTTACTTAGAAAAAATTCCAGCGGGAATATAGTTTTTAAAAATAAATTATCAGATTTTCAGGTAGGAAAAAAAATATCGCCTAGAAATAAAACACCGTAATGGCCATACCGTACAGATAATAGTGAATAGAGAATAATTGGATGTATCGTGTAGTTTGATGTTTGCTCTCGGACATTAGAAATTACGAGTACTTTGGTCCGAAATTTGTTAAAGAATAGATTTTCTGAAATCAGAAGAAAATCACGAATCACGAATGATCGCTCACCTTTAGTCCGTAGCTCGCCCGCTCTGGAACTCACAGCAAGCTGAAATAATAAATGATACCTGATTAGCGTCTGATTCCAGCGAATTTTGGAAGAAGTGTAGATATCATCCATGAAATTATGTACGGGAGAATTCATAGCTGCTCAAATCTTCCGAGGAATAGTTCACATTCCGAAAATACGGGGTTACGTTTCTTTTATCAATATTCCGTTTTCAATTATTCCACAGGTTTGCGAAACAGTTTTGTTCCAAACGTGCTGTATTGAAATGTTAATGTTTGTAATAGTGGTCATAAACGTAATGTGAAACTTTGCACGGAAGTGATACGCTACTTCACATTT
Source organism: Arge pagana (assembly GCA_963969455.1). Taxonomy (NCBI): domain Eukaryota; kingdom Metazoa; phylum Arthropoda; class Insecta; order Hymenoptera; family Argidae; genus Arge; species Arge pagana. The sequence goes on along the minus strand of OZ018311.1, from coordinate 16,085,805 downwards.
AGTACATACAGGTCACAGTATATCCGAATGAAAACCAATACATTCTAAAAATAAAACAATTGTACGATACTATCATATCGAGCGACTCGGACAAAGACAAACTAGACTTTTTATCGGCCACGAGGCTGCTGACACACGAGCCAAGTCATTTGCAAACAAAATCCTTGCAAAAAATTTCGTTTTACCTCGTACCGATATATGTCAAGATTAAAAATCATGTCCTATCGTAACACGCGTAGTTTCCATTCGGAACAAGCTAGATTCAAGCTTGCAAAGTATTTTAAACTCTATTACAACGACTCACCTAAAACTGGACTTCCTAACTCAAAATCAAATCGTAATACCGTAGTGTCAATAAACGGAAGCAGAGCAGACCATAACAAATTGAGCTAAATGCGGCAAATACATTGAATACCACAACCACGTATGATGGCAATGCCGGCTCTTCAATAACCGATGAAAAGATCTAACAAAAATCATGTGGACTCAAAGTTCCAATTACCATTGAATACCATTGAAAATCAATTGTGGTACCCAAAATCAACAATTTGCACGAATATTGCTAAATTTTTAGATCGATATTAGTAAAATATATTCAACCTATGAATAAAAATTGAGCTTTTTACGTATTTTTATTTAGTCAATAAGGTGTAAAGCAGATGTAAGGCTCCAATGAACCTTGAAATATTTTTTCAAAAAAACAGTTAAAAAAAAAACTATGTACGGAAGTCATATTCCTGTGTTTTTCCATCCTTTCTGTCCTCGCAGTCGTACCTAGCGCGTACCCGTCTGACATTCGTCACAACATCGAGTCACGCACATACCTACTCAAAGGGCGGTTCAGCTACGGCACTTCACACCTCTCGCTTGGCATGTAGAATTTTTTCCCGATCGCGAACACTCGTGAGCTAGTACATGCGCGAGAAAATTAGTTTTACCCGTAGAAATATATTTGTTACTTCGGTCCCAGTTCGAAGTCGAACGCGTTTGCGACAGCTGTCATTTCCACGACGATCGACCGTGCTGCTAACACTTGTTTTTTTTTCTCTTTCGTACGCGTAATTCAATTCGTTACGGGTCCCCGTTCGAATAACTGTTCGCTTGATGAGTTCGCGTTCCGCTCACGTAAATGATTTTAATTGATAAGTAATTATTTTATTCAGCCTGCCGTTCATTCCTACGCTCATCAGAATTCAGTGAGTTCGTCAAGTTTATTTATTCAAGCCAGCGTCGAGGTTATTTAGCTTATTCTAACTTTCACGAGTCTATTTCACTTGGTATATGACAGAAGCACGCGAAAAAACTCTCGGGTATCAGAATGTAGACCTCATTGTTCCTACGGTTTTGATGACCAAAAAAAAAAAAATGTTTCAATTGCCCATTTTCCTGCCCCTCCCCTTCCCCCTCCCCCCTCCTGGGGATTGAAATTTCATTTTTCAGGCAAAGCTGAGATTGATCTGTATTCCTATGTTTTTTGGGCTGCCCCCCCCCCCCCTTGATTACCCCATAAGACTCCGTTACAATTAATTGAAAGATCACATCAGGATCCTCAGGGAAGCTGGTTGTCTGTAAACTGCGCTGACGCTTTCGGACAAAGAGAGGTTGACTGGACAAGCTTGAGGGTACCTCCGGTTCCTATGTTGTGATTGTTATCACATCACCCGTCAGACGTTTCAAGTTTCCGTTTCATTGTCATTTTCGGTTTCAGCGACCTAAAAACATAGGAATACGCATCTATCCGACCCTCGCACGAGAATACACAAATTAACTATCCTTAGGGGTAGTGAGGGGGCGAGGGAGGAGTCTCATTCATTATTCATAGCCATTATCGGTTTCAGTGACCTCAAAAACGTTGAAATAGTATGGTCTACCTACCGGTTCACGAGATTTTTTGTACGTGCCTGTGTAATCAGCCTGCGCGAACAAATGCAAATTTAGAATAGCTGAGCTCATTTTCATGACAGTTCTCGACCTACGTTTACTTTTTAGAGCGTTTGCTCCAACTCTTGGAACAATGTTCTGGAGTCTGGCCTTGGGTGACGAAAGAACCAGGGTTGGGTCGACCCTTGGAAAACCAAACAAAAAAACAACACTGGCTCAAGTTTGGGAAAATAAAAAAACAAAACAATTCTGCTCAAGCTTTGGGAAACGAAAAGTCAGTATTGTCCCAAGTCTGGACCGTGAAATATCACCTTCGAGCTGATGGATACATTGCCAAATGTGCAGAATCGAACAAAGTTTTGCTCTATAATCCCTAGTTTATAATTATCAAGAATCAAAAGCCAAATACACACATTCAGGAAATATAACAAGAAAAAAGCCACTTCTTCTATCAAAAGTTGGAGAAAAAAAAACAAACAGCATGCTTTGGAAAAGGAATGAAAATAGCTGACGTTTAATAAGCTCACAGTCAAACACCAATTGAAATAGTATATCAAATGTATGTGCATAATTTTGATAATTACGAGATAAAAAATGACGCATGATAATATTTAACATCGAAACTTCGAGTAACATACAGAGTATATTAATTTCTAATACTTATTTCAGATTTGTCAATAATAATCAAGTTTGCTCGATTGCTAAGTCTACTTACAGATGGATTTCTATGTACCTCTGTAGATTATATTGCATTAGCTCGTGAGCAGTAATGTAATGTACATTTTTTTCCTGGTAAGTATATTGAATCGAACTGATTAATTGAGGCGTGGCGAACGAAAGGTTAGTAACATCTGTAAGAAAATTGACGCGCTCTCTCCGACATTTATACGCTTATTTATTTATATTTGTATCGTTATGCATACGAATATACGTATAAACGGGTAGGAAAAAAACCGTTGAAGATTCCAAGTAGCGAAACATGCAAGATCAAATTAACACCGAAGCTTGCATCAAGAATCGACCAATACCCAGTTTTTGAGGCTATGATTATAGCGCGATTGATCTACTGCCTAGGCTTGTATCGAGGCTTGGGAGCGTGTATAGCTGCGGAGGCTGGACAAATAACAAGTGTTCCGGGACTGTGGTCCAATTGTCAATATTGGCAATAACTACCCGGGTTATCTCAGCTGCATACGCCGCGATTCGTCGATATGAAATTTGGGATTATTTTTTAAAATTTCTTCGGCAGAACTTTCTCGAGACTATAATAGTTATCAGGGATTATCGCGGCGAGGGAAGCGTGGAAAAGTCTCGTTAATTTCCCATTCCTCTTTCTCGCCGGCGACTGTAATTAAAAGTCTATTTTCACTGTCTCGTCCCCGCGGTCGGAAAGTTTCGTGAACTCGAAATATTTTTTTCCCTCGTTCTCTCACCGTCCCTTTTTTCTCGCCCCTGAGAAGGACACCTGTCGGGAGAATCGGGCGGTAGCTCCTCGTTTTTCAATTTCATCAATCGGTACGATATCGTTTGACGCGAGGGGTGAAAAGGCCCCGAAGCGTATTTCTGGTCGTCGTTCGTCGAAATTCCACGAAATCCAAGCTAATTTCATACCGCGGGATAAAATTACATCCCGCGGATTGATCGAGACGGAAGTTTGTACACGCGCCGCACCGCTTCGCATAGCAACGACGAAATTGAAATTAATATTGACAGTTCGAGACGTGACGATGCTGCTGTGCAATAAATTGAAAACCTTGATTAATCGATAGAGTAAATAATAGCCGGAGGATAATTCCGTACAGCCAGATGGCTCCGACGAGTCCCGGCTTATAACGAGCGGACGGTTCACCCGGTGGAAAGATAAAAGGAACGACAACAAAATGAGAACCGAACGGAACGGAATCGTCGCGAGATGAGAAAAATCGCTTCGCGTCGTTGCGTTTCGCATTTTGCTGCGTTTTTTCTTTCTTTTTTTTCTGCCAGACGATACAGCCAAACGTAATAATGAATGCCAAAACTCCTAGATGTCACGCGACTATGATTTGTCGACCAGAGTCGAGGCGAAATTTTCCCCCAACGTCGCGAGTCGAGCGCAGAGATGTGGAAAAATTGTAATGTATAAATAATGCATTGGAATTTGGACAAAGTGAAGATTCGCGGATTGGAAAATTCTTAGTGCTGTGCAAACTTGAGTTTTCGATTTGCTTTCTAATGAACTTGGAAATTGATGACTCGACCTTGGGATAATATTTCGAAAGTCTCGCCACGTTGCAATCGGCCACAGATTTCCTATAATTTTATACAGCTGCTTGAAGGTTCACCTCGAGTGTAACGGGGATGACCAAATTATCAGGAACAGTTCACAAATTTTTGAATTTTCGAGTTTGAATTAATGGTTGGAGTTGGTTTTTGTAAGATTTATTTACGGGGTTTTGGTGTTGGTATCATTATTATTGATTTGAATAAGTCGTCGCACTGGTAGTTTGGGTCGTTTGCCAAAATAATTAAGTTTACTTCTCAATGAGGGTTATTTGCGTATTATTCGTTCCAAATATCTGTTGTAGCGAGGTGTCAAACGAATATTTTGAAATCGTTCTTTGGAAGTTATTCGGTCCAAAACAACGAACAAGTGAATTTCGTTTCTCCATAAATTGGGTTTGCGTATTTATGTAACAGAATTACGCGGTCACATTTCAATTTCTTCTTCATTTTTTAAAACGAAAGGAATTGCTTGGCTCTCGAGAAGTATCGTTTTTTTCATCTCAATTAGATGATATTTTTTACGACAAATACCAATAAAACCTATTATCGATTATTTGCCAAGAAAAAAATATCGTTAAATTGGACAATACATAGAAAATCCGTGTACTGTCTCTAATAAAATGGCAGCCTACTGTAAGTTCGCGTATCAGTGGACATAAGTATTTGTATCGGGTGAGCTGTTTGATCTGGAAATGAGAAAAAAATTATATTCTGAATTTGGGGATTAAGAAACGATGGTTGTTGAATTTTATTCGCTCGGGTATGCGGAAGCTGATGTTGAAACTTTCACTACGTTTTTCTAGAAAGCGTATTTTTGTATCTCGTGGTGCGCATAATTTTGAAACGAATCATTCGATTGACTCGAAACAAGTTTTATCACGTTTTTAATAAGTCTTTTCATAGCGTGAGGCGGAATAATTATCGCAAGATTACTCTTACCATTTGATTTCGACAAAAACGTATCTAAGAACGATAAAAAATGTCGATCCTTCCTTCGGAATGCACCGTTGCTTTAAAATTGATTTAAAAAATAATAAATTTCAGAATTAATGCTATTGATAATAACTTACGAATTATGAAGAATGTTGATTTTTGATCGTAGCTCAATTCGATGGATGCATTCGATTTTTGTCCGTTCACGGAGATCACGAATATTCCTAACAAATGTACTGACTTTTCAGCATAATAATAATAATGACGAGCTTACGTCGAAATGATAACAAACCAAGATGCAAACTTCCAAACAATTCCGGTTCATAGTTTGATGGGAGAAATTTTCTGCAACTACTTATCCGTCCTATAAGCGCTTAAAGGAGCGAAAATAATGTCTCCGGCACGTATCACCGACGATAAAGTTGAACGAACTAATCCGACTACTTCCAAGCTCAAGGACATGGCTGGACATTCAATCAAAGGCGGATTTTACGAATACAAATTGCATAAAGTGAAATACGATTTCGATCTTGTGAAAAAAAAAATGTTACGTAGAAGGGGTAACAAGGCACGCGTGAAATAATTAGGAGTCGACAAATCACTCGATAGTTGGACCAACGACATTGATCTATTCGAATTCACTGCGTGTATTACGTACAAGTATAGCTCACACTCTCGCATATCAATTACGGTTGACTACTCGCGAATAACAACATGCGAATGGCATTTTGCATTTGTATATACTTTATGTAATTGTATCAAAGATCCGTAATGCATATATAGAATGTGTGTATAGGTATAGTATGCATAGGTAACGTATGCACAAACATAACTTTGTGTATTCACATTCAACTGGTTGGATTCGTTTAATAATGCTCCCACGGATATGTTCCGAAAGGAGCGAACTGTATCATCTGCGCAGAAGACGAAGGATGATAAGCCTTGTTAGTAAAAAAATGTCAATTTACCTGAATCTAAACGCTCGAGACAACCCCACAGCTTATCTCGTCGTAAAAGCGAAGTCGTTTACTCGGAAAGAAATTGTCGCCGGTAATTGAATAACTCGTCGCAAGAGTCGTAAGGATTTCAATTAAAGTTGAATCATCGTGGAAAAGATATGAACGCAGCTCTAACTTCGCAGTTGGCGCGAAGCCATGGAACAATAACGATCGCCACCGCGACGCGGCGAGGATAACGAGAAGACGAGACGGGCGAACGATGGAGAGCGGAGATCGCGGATGGGATCAGAGATGAGAGAGATCAGCCGTTGCTCGCGAGAGATATTTTGTATTTTTTGTAAAAACAGTCCGATCGCTACTTGCTACATTGCCGCGACTACCGAGTTTCGATAGCGCCGAACCGACGGTCTCTCGATCACCTCGCGATCTCGAGCGTCAATCGCGCGCGAGAAAAAATGATGGATCGAAAATGATACGCGAAGTTGAGAGTAATAAAAATAAGAGGGGAATAAGAATGATGAGAGGAAAAAACTCGAGACTATATTTCCGAGCCGATGTATATCGGAACGATGTGATTTTCAAGGTGTTT